>BTHS01000243.1:0-173646 GCA_036184385.1 Tokudaia muenninki | reverse complement strand
ATGAGTGTGAGTGAGTGTCTCCCTATGCCAGCCTGGCTGTGCATACTGTGCAGGCAATGTATATGGAGGCCAGGAGAGGGTGACAGATCATCTGGTTCTGGAGATACTGTGTGGTGTGAGGGTGCCTGGGGAGTGGTGAAGTTCCACCCAGGATTTCAGGAAGAGCAGTCAGTGCTCCTAACTGCTGAAGCCTCTCTCCCTTATCCACTGTCCCTTCTCATGGGGTCTAGCTTCTCTGTTTGATGATGACCCTAACTCTCTTGAGCCCTGTCATAGAGCTTCCTTTTAGATATCCCTGTGCCTCAGTGGGAAGAGCCCCACCAAGGAAGTTTAATAAACTAAATAAACAGGATATGATCCATTTACTGACCGCATTTTATGTCAGGCACTGGACTTCTTTGAGCAGTGTCCCCTAGTCTATGACAGTCTGTAACAGTAATATAAGAACTCCCTTGGAAATAATGTCCTTGGAAGTATAATTTAAGTGAAAATGAGAACACAGTGGATTAGAGAAGGTTCTAAAGGAAATGAGTTAAAATCTTAGGAACCCTCCAAAGTCAGGGAATGTGGGTATGGCTGAGCAATTCAGAGCACCTCTGGCTCTGTCAGAGACCAGGAATCTGGGCCCAAGTGCTCACATTCAGGTGGATTAAACATCCAGGGATTTCAGAACTGCTGAACCCTCTTCTGCCCACTAAGGGCAAGCCCAAAAGAAAGGTCTTCATTTTTTTTTTCAGGCAAGAAAAGCCACAAGAGTGGGGAAACCTTAGCAAATTCAAAGAGCTACAAAAATGGGAAGATCTTGTGTGGCCAGACAGAACCATGTTTCAGAAGTTAGATGAGTCCAGGAAGGATTGCTCCTTAGAGCTGTCCAGCAAGGTGTTATAAACTCCGGATTGGAGCCAGCAGAGCTTGGAGCATATCATCTGCCGATTTTCTCAGTCATCTGGTGGGTAGGAGTTTCTTTCCAGGGCACTGAAGCCTAGAGAATCAGGGCTGTGCAAAAGGGTTATAATGAACATGCATCACTTTCCAGACAGAGGATGAAAGGCCACAGAACGGCCACCTCATCCAGCTCATCCCAGAGCGAGGAGATTCCAGGATCGATATTCCCTGGGTGAAAAACATGCCCATATACAGACTAAAAACATGACTCACAGTGAGGGGGACACAGAGAATGCAGGCAGCATCATGTTTCTGACCACTGTACATCTACGCTCCGTGTTTTCCACCCATCCTGACCACCCTCACTTAACTTGAAGCTGCCAGACACGACTCTCCTCCCTTTTGTGGGCTCTGACATCAATGGAGGATTTTTCAAATGTGTTCCTCAATTTTGAATTGTGCAACAGGTTTCTACGCACATATGGATCAGGGGAAACGTGACCATGTTTTCTGGGGTAACTGTTGGAGATGATTTTAACAGATCTCATCATGACGAGCTGGTGATAGTGGCTCACACAGCTCCCATGAAACCCAGAGCCATGTCCTTCTCAGCAGACAGTGGGAAGGCAGCCTTGATTCTCACAGTGCTTGGTTACTATCTGCTGGGCATTCAGGTGATCTGATCTAGAGGTAGTTTCTGCATTTAAAGAAAGTCTTTCCTGGTGAAAGATGCCCTGAGGCTCTGTGTAGAAATGGGACCTCCATATTTTCCCCAGATCCCACATCCTGATTTCAGACACACTTCCTGTGGATCTCTCTGACACAGAATTAATATAAACTATTGGTACATGATGTGCCTTGAGTGCTCCCAGTGTATGGAACCCAGCTTCCCTACACTTCCTGTCACATAAGCCACCCTGAACTAAGTCATGGGATGTGAAGCATTCTGGCCACCATCACATGGTTAGGGAGGGTTGGACCCATGACTTCCTTATTAGGTTTGTTCTGAGAATCCTCCAGGGAGACTCTTGGTGGATTTCACTGGAGATGAAGAAGGATACTGTGAGAAGGGCTCTTCTCTCTGCCCACCTCCCTTGCCATCTCTCTCCTGTTGGCACTCTCTCTCATGCTCCCCTTTTTCTGCATTTATGGACCTCTCTCTGCCTCTTAAGACCAGTGTCTGACTTCAAAGTCTTTGCTTTGCCTGGAATTCACTACATAGACTGTGTTGCCACAAATCACAGAGATCATTCTGGTCCTGCATAGAAAGTGCCAGGAATGACATGCATTTACCCCGACGCCCGTCCAGCACACTCTCATCCTTACTCCAGGTCCCAGCATGTTTTCATAGTTAAAGAAGCAGTTCTCTGGGCAATTAAAATGACAGCCTCCCCTCCCTGCTTATTGCTTTCAATGGATTCCTCCCCCACCCCTTCTAATGCTCTCCATTCCATATCCAGACTCAATCATGTCCTTGAAGTCCAATTGTTTTATCAAACCTCGTTTCTGAAGGGAATTTATGTGTCAGCTTTGAGGACTTACCACTGTGGGCCTTCTTTTCTATTAGTCACCCTTATTATCTAGTGTGCTTTCTTCAGCCTCTAAGGAAATTAAAGCCACAGGGTCAAGTCTGTTCTCTACTTTATTCACTGCTTCTATGTTAGAGCCTTGGAATTAGTTAGGGGAGTTAGTTGATGAAGGAATGGGTAAAGTTCCATCAGATGCATTGCATACTAAGGCTAAGGGTGAATGTGTGGTTGCAATGAATATTAGGAATCTCTATGATAATGCAGGACTGCTCTCCTTCAAAGGAGCTCTAGCTTGAACAGCTCATGTTGAAGACGGTTGTGAGCTACTCAAGGACCCCATTCACAATCAAGGCAACAGGCCCCCAAAGTGAACTACATCCAGGATCCATGCACCCTCGAGTACTGCCACACACTACCTGGCTTATTCATAGGAATTCCAACACTATCGCTGCTGCCCTCGAAGCTACCACAGAATCTCCCTGTCGAACACTGTCTAACTAATAATGTTCAATTTTTATTCTGAACGCATAGTGGATTTTGTTTGTCCACCCAGGGACACATTGCGTCTATGGTGCCTAAGCCAGAATTCTAGTCCTCCAGGAAACATAGCAACACTCTCTTTCCATCACTCAGTGAACACTCCAGGGATCACCGCACCGTACATTTACATGTTCTCCCTATGCTAGGGACAAGATGCATAGGAGGACCCATATTTCTCCTCTTGAAGCCTCCCATTGGCCAGTGGAGCATTGTGAGCTCATGCTGCGCTCCCATTGGTTGGTTTGCAGAACAATGCCCACTGGTTACCAAGCTCTCAGGAGAGGCTGTGGAAGGGACTCCAACGGAGCTGCTCGGGTGGTAAGATGAGCCTGGATGTCCTAAAGGCTGCCCAGTATTCATCTGTTACCATTTCCAAGGAGTTCGGCAGGACAGCAAGAGGTGGCACCATGGGGCTCACGAGATCTAAGCCTTCATGCTCCTGCTGCAGCAGTTTCCCTGACTCTGGTGCCAGACATTGAGTCAGGGCGTTGCTTAGGGTCGTGCACTACTTTCAGTTGACGATTGAAAATGTGGAAAGAGAGCGAACACACCTAGAAGGTACTCCTTGATGTACTAGTTTTCTTTGTGTGAAACACCTCAGAAAGACCCTCCTTAGCTGTTAACTGTGAACTCAGTTGTGGGAGTTGGGGGGAGGGCATGGAGGTGTTAGATCAGGCCTACAGCTCTCCTCAGTGGCTTCTGAGCTGGACGGTGTACCCAGGTACCCATGAGTTGGGTGAATTTTGACCCTCTCCCAAATTCTCATGGTGGGCCAATGTTGGAAGATACGATCTGAGATACAAAAGGCCCTTGAGAGTCTTTCTTCTACTTCCAGGAGCAGGGAAGCACTCTTCCACTCAAAACAGATTTCCCCTTGCTTCTACTCCAGCTTGGTTCTGGAGGCAAGAATGGAGTCAATCCAAGTTCTTTGTCATGGGTGGATGTTCAGGGGCCATGCTTTCTCCCAACTCACTTTGTTCCCTGCAAGGCGATTCTCACATTTAGTCAGTCCTCAAACAGTATTGGTAGAAGACCTGTTGGTGGGTGAGAGTCTAGGGCAACGCAAGTTTGCCTGAGGTGGATGGCATCCAAACTCTGAAGCCATTCTAATTGTGTCTGGTGATTCTTTTTGTCAAGTGTGTGGTTAATATTCATGACTAGTACTTGCAGAGAAGCCCTAATCTTGCCATGCCAATCCTATGGCCATTTGACTGTGAAGGCTGGAGGGTCACAAGTTTGATGCCAAACTAAACTGTATAAAGAAAAAGTCCTGGGTGTCTTTAGTGCCACAGGGTGAGCCTTGGTCTGACAAATACAAATTCATTTCACGAGTTATCTGATTGTTATGCTGGAGATGGAAACTAGAGTCTCCTGCTCTAGGTCAGCCTCACTCTAGTTCCTTTCCTCACATTGAGAGACTCAAGGACTCATGCTGTTGCCCAGGACGGCCTCAGTCTTGATCTCAAGCTTAAGAAGGTCTTGAACATGTCATTGTTCTCTGTTATTCTCCTTAGTAGCAGGGTTGAAATACCTGTGCTCACAGGCCTCTCTCTGATGAGTCCATAAAATCCCTACCTGCTGCATCTCACCATGGGACCTTGTTAAGTAACACTTTACAGTGACTGTGTTCCCATAAAGAATGTCCATCCATAGACACAGTGACTGCAATAGCATTTGATCTCTAAGTTGTACAAGACACTCACAGTTGCCAAGGAGTCATCAAGTATGTGCTGGTTAATGTGCACAAGAGAAATCCGGAGAAACCAATTGCAAAAGTGGACATAGACTTTAAGAAATTTACTTGAGGTTATGCAGACCATCAGGGAAGGACACTGGAATTATAACCAAGGCTATCTGGGTCTCAGCTCAGGCTCTTCACTGGGATCCTCCTGTGAAGAGCATGGCAAAGCCAAGACTGTACCTTGACATTCTGCCTTAAGAATCCTACAGAGAGAAGCCCCATAGTTCTTCCAGTCCTCCCCATGTGCTCCCCAATTCAGAAGCACTGTTGGTAGAAGGATATGGACTGAACTGTATCATCCCAGGGGAGGATTATTTGGAGTGAGCATTTGCTTTGGAGACTAATTCATGGCACCTGTGGTGTCCCCTATTCACAGGTGAACCAAACACAAAAGTTGTAAATTGCAAAGTTATGATTTGTGGAATGACTATGGCTGGATCTAAATCTGTGTCTTCTTCAGCACGGATGTTGTACTTGGTGCTGTGCCCCTGCATGCTGGAGACAAAGTCTTTACATTTCTGGAGGAAGACCCACTCTTCAATGAATTAAAAGCAACAGAAGTCAGCTTTCCATAGGTTTGGGAAGACTTCATTTTCCCAAGGGGATTTTGGGTGGTCTCTGAATTCCAGCCATACACAGGTGGCCTCTGGGCTCCTGGGATTCCCAATGCCTCTCCCTGAGACTTGTTCAATCTGACTGCTGCATTCAGTAGTCCTGTACTTTGTGAGTAAAGTGTTCTCCCCTGTCCTATTCTGCAGCAGAAGACCAAAGTACTAAAGTCACTTTCCAAATGCAAAGTTTTACTTTTGATTGTGAGAAATATAAGTGATGTCTAGGAAGCCAAAGGGAACTCTAAAGTCACTCTGGTACCAGGCTGGTTAAGTAGCTATCAAATGCCACTGGTATATTCCTATTCTCAGAATCATAATCACCTCTCCAAGACCTCATCTCCATTGGAGGTTAAGGATCCCAGTGATTTAGGGAGCACAGAAACATTACTTTTCTAATACAAACTATATGCCTGGAGGCATGTCAGACTACTCTTGGTTGTTTCCTTGGTATGTTTACTTTAAAAGTATGGTGGAGACAGCACACATAAAAACAAACCAACCAAAAAAAAGGCTCCACTCAGCAAAGAGTGCCTATACTCATAGCCACACACAAGAGTAGCAGTCATTGATATTTGTAAGTGTGGTAAAAAATGATGATATGCTTGGAAAGGGTATTGCATGCTATGTTTAGCTCAAGAACATGGACTCTTCATTGGGACATAAGCATGGTTCACCAAGTCAGTTATATTCCTAGGATATCAAATTTAACCACCCAAACACAAGACTTGTAGTAAAGTGTAGTGTTTATTAAGTAAAGATGTACACCATTTTGAACAGATATTAGTTTTTCACAATTGAATACCCGTTTACCATATGTTATGAAGTATCATGGGGCTACAGAAGAGAGGTAGAAATAAATGAAAAAAAAAACCAAACACCACCACCACCAACAACAAAACAAAACGAGTCCCCAGAAATTGGGGACAGGGCATGAGAGAACTGCTTTTCCACACTGCATTGCATAGTTCTGTGGTATCTATAATTTTGTCAAGAAAAATATATAGGGCCCTGACATTCTTCCCACTAAAGTCAGCTTGCCAAAATGAAAGCACATATGTATATACATATACACAAAGTAGTGTTGGGCAAGCAAGGGCCAGGTAATTCTTGCTATCACACACCAAGTTAGATGTAACAGTCTACTGCTGCAGCACAATTTCCAACAAACTCACTATGCTTAAGAATAACTACAAACTTAATTTGCAAGAAAAGAAATATAACCAACCCAACCTCTCCCATCAAGGGACTCTGCCCATTTTGCATGTCCCTTTCCCACACAGACCATGGAGGTCTGTCTTCAGCTTCAGCTTCCCCTCATGGGCGAGGATTGGTGTCCTCTTCAACCCCAAAGCAACCAATGTAATCTTGTCCAGGGGGCGGAAAGCATGGCGTTTTCTCACTTTGGTTGTCCGAAGAGGCATTCTGAAAAAAAAGGGGGGGGAGGAGGAAAGTGGTAAACTTAAATGCTTGGCTAGAGTTCTTTCATTAGGTAATCTGTGGTGGGGAATACAGAAAGTAGGATTTTACTTGAGAACCACCCATCTAGCTCAGTTATATACAGATCCCAGTAGACAATGGTTTTACTCAGCAGTTAGTTCTACATGTGAAACTTCCTCAAACTGATAATGCTTCAAGCCTACATTGCAAACACAGACTATATGTCTGGGGTGTTACCCTTATGAAGAAGTGGCCCAGAATCATTCTAAATTCAAAATAAAAAAGCTATAGAATATCTCAATTGTATAATACTGATTCTCTCTTTGGCTGTAAACCCAAGAATGGACCTTTACTAAATGATGATGCTCTGTAACAGGGCCCATGGTATTATTCTATAGCTGCATAAATTTTTCTGAGGATTCCAGGCCAGGTATTTTTAAGTCAAAACTTTCAAATGATTGAGAAGCACCTACATGAGACATTGTTGATGGGTGACGTGATGCTGCCAATACTTGTTGTGACAACAATGCTTGATGTGAAGCTGCCCATGTTTGATGTGACACAGCCAATACTTGACATGATGGTGCAGATGCCTGACTTGACACAGCCAATGCTTGACATGATGGTGCATATGCTTCATGTGATGGTGCAGATGCTTGACATGACACAGCCAATGCTTGACATGATGGTGCATATGCTTCATGTGATGGTGCAGATGCTTGACGTGACACAGCCAATGCTTGACATGATGGTGCATATGCTTCATGTGATGGTGCAGATGCTTGACGTGACACAGCCTATGCTTGACATGATGGTGCATATGCTTCATGTGATGGTGCAGATGCTTGACGTGACACAGCCAATGCCTGACATGATGGTGCATATGCTTCATGTGATGGTGCAGATGCTTGACGTGACACAGCCAATGCTTGACATGATGGTGCATATGCTTCATGTGATGGTGCAGATGCTTGACGTGACACAGCCAATGCTTGACATGATGGTGCATATGCTTCATGTGATGGTGCAGATGCTTGACATGACACAGCCAATGCTTGACATGATGGTGCATATGCTTCATGTGATGGTGCAGATGCTTGACATGACACAGCCAATGCTTGACATGATGGTGCATATGCTTCATGTGATGGTGCAGATGCTTGACGTGATAGTGCAGATGCTTGACATGATGGTGGAGATGCTTGACATGATGCTGCCAATGTTTGACATGAAGTTGCCGATGGGTGCTTAGATGCTGATGATGTTTGATGTGATGCTGTCATTTCTTGCCATGATCTTGATAAGTGATGCAGAAGTGAAGAAGCATGATCAACAGGATTCTCCTGTCGCTTGTAAGAGAAGAAATTTCAAGCAGTGTCATAAGTCAAAGTATGATGGCTCATGAGAAATTCTCCATGCTACATATAATCTGATCCGGGTTTATATATAATTGGCTCTTCACAGCATGCAACAAACATCTTACATGTACCTCCCTGATTTGCACAGCCAATGCCTTCATTTCAGAAAGTTGAAGAATGGACATGAAACTGCGGAGTTACTCAGCTGTGGTGAATTAAGATTTCTCTACGAACATCTTGTGCTGAGAATCTGAACATGAGCAATGAGGCCAAATGATTTCAAGGTTTATATTTTTCTCTAGTTTTGAGGCTGTCTTGTCTAGGCTTTCTGTTTGAACGATCCTCCTCTTCTATCAGTAGGCACTCAGATAGGCACTATACAGTCAGAAACAAGGGGAAAAACAGTAGCCTCCACCATTCTTCCCACTCATTCTGACTCTTACCTATGTATCTCATTTCCTGAATGCTCAGAGTTGTCATTTCCAAAAGTATCCAAGGCACGTGGCTCCAAGTCATCAATAACAGTCCCCACCTGTACAAACCAACAGGGTTATTGTAAAATGATACAGGTATGCCATACACCTCCTTCTTGACATCTTAGGCTCGGACCACTCCTGTACCTGCTCTCGTGGACTATATACACAAGGTCTTTGTCCAGTTTGTTGCTGCCCTGGTCGTTCATATGGCAAGTTTCGAAGCATATTTATATGCTGTGCCAACTCATATTCACATTGTTCTCGTTCCCTTTCCTGCAGTTATTGATGCATCAAAAAATAAACATAAAAGTAATTTGATGTCTTAAAAAGCAGCACCACCCTTAAGAAATGAAATTAACATTCAAATTAATTCAAAATTAATGAAAGTCTGGTCTCTGCATACAGGGCTATAGGAACTACTGACTGCATTCTAGCACACTATTCACAGACATGCCATCAGTTACAGACTTCTAAGAATCGAGAACACCCACACAAGCATATGTATATCATCTAGTCTGTATTCAGGTCTACCTTGCACAGATATTTTTCACTTTCTGGGGCAACTCAACTGGACCATATGGAGTAGGATAAGCCAAGTAATCCAAGCAATCCAACTTCTTATGAAAATGAAATATCCTTTCAGTTATAAAGGTAAAATGAACTGTCCATACCTCCTCTTCTGTATCTGTGTAAGAAGATGATTCATTATACAAGGATCTGCTTATACGCAAATCATAGACCTGTGTCATTACTCGTGGACCACAGATTTGGGAGACCCTTTCCCCCAAAAGTGGACGCTAGGATCGATATGTTCTCCTTGCTTGCATTTGTAAGGACACAAAATTACAAAGGTCTTCTAGTAGACCATGCTTTTCCTTAATGCACAAAACACAGTGAACATGGAGAGGGATTGCTCACCCATGCCCACAGGAAATCCAAGATACTACAGTAGGCCCTGCTAAGACCTGCCTGGGCTCTGTCCTCCTGTACATAGCCAGATTGCAGATCTATTATTGATTGTTTCAAGAATTTAAATCCGTATCTACACTGAGAATTTAATTGTGTACTAATTCAAACATTTTGGTTTAAGGACTTTTTTTAAGGGATAAATGTATTCACATAAATTTCCTTATAATTCAAAGAAATTTCATGTTGCTAAAAAAAAAATCCCTGCAAGGCAAGAAGGCCTTTTCAAAAATGAAAGTACCATGGCTCAGGAATTTGCCATTGTCACACTGCTGGGGCTAAACTGAAACACGTATCTTTTATATTTTCATTATATGAAGATTTCTTTGGGTATCAGGGATGGAGTATCTGCATTTTGGATCAGTAAGAGATACAAACAATTTTGTACAACTGATACAAGCTCATTTCCTTTCTTGATCATCCTATACATTTAAGAATCCTATCTTATAAAAAACAATTATCCAAATACATAACAACAAGGATAGAAGAGATGCAGCCCAAAGGAGGGAAACATCTTAGTCTGTACTGCTGTTTGTTGAGGGGACAGTTGGTATAAGTTTTCAGAAAAGCTTTCCTCTCTTGAAATGGTTAGCATTTGCCCACAAATGAGGAAAATCAGGACCAGTAGAAATACAGTATTTTCATAGCAGCTCAATTTCCTACTAACTTCAAATATTCTCTGAAGCACAAAACATTCTTGTCTACTTGACAAGCTAGTATATTAGAAATTATAAACAAAGTGAATTTACGCTTGACAATGTTAGAGGTGCAAAAAAGTGCATTTTAAAAGATTTTCAGATATACCTCAGTATAATGGACCAGCAAATCTGTGCATACTATGGATTCCATCACAGTCTCTGTGCACACAGCCTTTAATGGTTTGGTTGGACATGATGGAACAGCCTCAGGTGCCTTTTTATGTCTTTGTTCTTGGATCTTAGGGTCTTTCTTGTGTTCAGTATCTTCTATTATTACACAGCAATCATCATCTGAAGAAGCATCATGGCGTGCAGAATCTTCATCAATTACACATTCTTTAAGACTGGAGATCTTTGCGTCTTCTAAGGATTTCTTCACATCATCTTCAGCGCAGTTTCCTTGTTCAGGAGAGGCCTGTTGGTCTTGACTGTCATTTAGAAGGAATTCTGGACCAAAATCAAATTCCACGTTCTGGGGCTCTTGAAAGTATTTTGGATCTATTGCACACCCCTGTCAAGATGAACGAGCTAAGGAAGGAAGCACAGAACTGATTCTGAAAAAATAGTAAAATGTGCCCCCCAAAAAGCAAGTGAATAATAGGAATTCAATAGGAAGAAGAAGAATGTGCACATTTCTAGTCAGGATTTCTGGAACGTAAAAGACTACTGATTGATTGAATCTGTGAGGAGATATTTACTTTTATTGCTCTGAAATCATCATCTCTAAAAATTTACAGAAAACGAGCAAAATTTGGATTTAACACCTGTGATTTCACACCATTATAAACTGAGCACTATCTTTATATTAAATAATGCCACCACCTTGAATGTCATCCCATTTCTTTAGACCACATCCAAATAACAAGTTGTTCCTACTTGATACGGTTGTTGGTCATGTAAGAGCTGTAGATGAAGCACTTGTTCTTGTCCTCATGGCGGTGCTTATGTTCCTGGTTGCACTTCTTCTGTGTGTGCTTATGCTTGAGCAATAGGATGTCCTGACCTGAGCTAATTCAAATGGCATTTGCTGTGTGGCAGGTTGAACATCTACAATCTCAACCTAAATTTCCAACAGAAGATAATATATTTCACTAACAAGACGGGATAAGACAGTCATAATAGGAAAAACAGGCAGACCGCCAAACATTAGACATATTTTACTATATATATACATATATATATATACATATAAGTTTTTTATATATACATATAAGTTTTATATATATATATGTATAAGTATTTATAAGTATATATAAACTTATATATACATATAAGTTTTATAAGTTTTTTGATTTACATTCCAAATGATTTCCCTTTTCCTGTCTCCTCCCTCCCCGAAAGTCCCATAAACCCCCTTCCCTCCCTCTGTTTTGTACAATATATTTTTTCAATATATTTTAATAATATATTAATAATATATTTTTACAATATATTTTAATAATTGAAAAACAAACACAAAATCCTTACACACACAAACACACACACACACAGACACAACACTACATGTCCTTAAAAATATTGTCAGGGAATCTAAGCATCAAAGAGGCAGTGGCCACAGTTGAGTTTTCTCAGAGTTCCTGCAACATGCAAAGTAGGCTTCAAACACAAAAAAAGGCAAGTATGTGCTACTTCATGTTTTAGGCAAATTAAATGGGAAATACCAATAAGTATTTTGGCTGTAGGAAAAAGGAGAAGTGTAGGCTACTAGAATTTCTAGAATTAAGGCTATAGAAGAAGTTAGGAGAAATAAAGAATAAAAGAATCCAACGATGTCAGTTTTTTCTAAGGTTGCTTATATTTTAGTCAAATGTTACTTTAAACCACTTATAGATGTTCAACTTAATATCAGGCTAAGCACAGGGACTATTCTAAGCATGACAATTACAGTAAGAAAAAAATGTCAGAAACTGCCATTCTCATGAGACATTGAAATGAAAGTCTTTCTATATGGACAATGCACATTGACTAAATAATATTACAGGAATAAAGGCCCATGGTTCTACTCAGTGACTGTCAATGTACATACTTCTGTGCCTATCTCAGGACACTCCACATTCACAACTTCAGCCTGAGCATGTCTTTCCATTTTGCTCCTGCGGCGCCATTTTGAAACCCTTAATATAGCCAGAAAGACATCATTATTAACATGTGTTTTGTGTATTGGTAAGGAAGCTACCTCTCTGCTGAATAGCTTTCATAGTACTGGAAGGGGATTGAGGAAAGAAAGTCACCAACAGGCTTCCCAGCTGTGAACACTGTGATCCACAATAAAGCCTGGAATGGCAAAATATGCCCATGTTTGCAATCAAGGCATTAATGTTATGGGAGCAACCAACCAATTTCTGAATGGATTGATGGCCACACTACAGGAGGAGATACATAGGAACTGATCTAGGAAGGGTTAGGCAGAGAAGTTGGAGACATATGATCTAAATACATTGTGTAAAATTCTTAAAGATTTAATAAAAATATATTAAAAATGTACTTTGTATAACGATGTGTATGTATGGAAATGCCATAGTTAAACACACTACTCTTTATGCCTAACTTTAAAATGTCCTGTGTAGGTTTAGAGATGTGATTCTGTGGAAAAACACTTGTCCAACATATTTAAAGTCCTGGCTTTAACTCTTAATGTTGTCTTGCAAAAGACAAGAATACAAAAAAACAAGGTTTTTGTTTCGGAGGTCAAGCAACAACAACAACAAAAGAAAACGACTATCAGTACTAAATATGAGAGGCTGAAATATAGTAATAAGTGTATCTTTAAAAATATAAACAAACAAGGTAATCTAACATTAAATGTGTAAGTGACATCTGTGAGATTCCGGTTGTATAAAGAGGAAATAAAACAGAAGAAGCCAATTAATGAGTTATTGTAGCCATTTGCATATATTATTTAGCATGAAATGTATAATATTTATTCTTAGTGGTTTCATTTTCAGTGTGAAATAATTTAAACATAAACATATTATTTTTAATTTTTAATACTTAAGGATTCTAAGATAGCACATATACACATATATATGTACATATACACAACACACACACATGGGTTTCCTTTTGGAGGCAGGATCTCATGTATCCCAGGCTAGCCTTACAATCAGTATGTTGTCAAGGAGACTTTCGAATTTTTGATATTGGGGCTGGAGGAGTGACTCAGAACACTGACTTCTCTTTCAGAGGCACTAGGTTCAATTCCCAGCCCCCACATGGAAGCCTACACCTGTCTGTAAATCCAGTTCCAGAGTGTCTCACACAACTTTTCAGCCTCCATTTGCACTGCAACTATGAGGTGCACAGACATACATGCAGGAAAAATACACAGACACATAATTGTTTTTCAATCAGTCTACATGATCTGCCTGCAGAGTGATCTGCACCGAGAGGGTGCACAGTGCACTCCGCCATCTTTCCTCCAGCCACAGGGCAATTGGGACCTCAAGGTGCAAGTATAATCAAGCATAATATCGTTTGGGACTCGGCCAGCTTCTGTGCTCCCTGCTTCCAAGAGCTGGGCAGGTCTGTGGTCACCTACGAACCAGCTCTGCTGTGGGACTTCTGCCCTGCAGGGGGACCAGCACTTGGAGAGAGTGCACTCGCCCAAGGCGGGAGGGCACCAGCCTCCCTTGGCAAACTCTGCTCCAGGGATTGACTACTCTGAGCCTTCGGATGTGGAGGGATTCCCCAATATAACATCACTCGGGGCGAGGCACATCAGGGCTCTAAAGTCACTCAGGAGCAGGGCAGCACCCCAGCAATCGGTGCCAGGGGAATCCCGGTAATTCAGGAGGGGGCAGAAATAGCCTTGCAGGATCACAGGAGGTACAACCAACAGCCAGGGACAGCAGGACCAACTAACACCAGAGGTAACCAGATGGCAAAAGGCAAACTTAGGAAACTTACTAACAGAAATCAAGGCAATATAGCACCATCCGAACTCAACTCTCCGACAGCAGCAAGTCCTGGATACCCCATCACACCCGAAAGGCAAGATCTGGATTTAAAACCATTTCTCATGATGCTATAAGAGGATTTCAAGAAGGAAACAAATAAATCTCATAAAGAATTACAGGAGAACATGAATCAACGTGTAGAAGCCATTACAAAGGAAACACAAGTATTGCTTAGAGAAATGCAGGAGAATATGGGTCAACTGATGGAGGCCCATAAGGAGGCAACACAAAAATCACTTAAAGAAATGAATCAACACGTAGATGCCCTTATAAAGGAAACACAAGAATGGCTTAAAGAAATGCAGGAGAATATGGATCAACAGATGGAAGCCCATGAGGAGGAAACACAAAAATCGCTTAGAGAAATGCAGGAGAACTTGGGTCAACAGGCAGAAATCCTGAAAGAGGAAACGCAAAAATATCTTAAAGAAATACAGGAAAATACAAACAAACAAGTGAAGGATCTCAGCAAATCCATCCAGGATCTAAAAAAGGAAGTAGAAACAACTAAGAAATCACAAAGGGAGACAAGTTTGGAGATAGAAAAACTTGGGAAGAAATCAGGAGTCATAGATGCAAACATCAACAATAGAATACAAGGGATGGAACAAAGAATCTCAGATGCTGAAGATACCATAGAAAGCATCGACTCAACAGTCAAAGAAAATGCAAAATGCGAAAAAAGTGTAACCCAAAACATCCAGCAAATCCAGGACACAATGAGAAGACCAAACCTAAGGATTATAAGTATAGATGAGAGTGAAGATTTGCAACTTAAAGGGCCAGTAAATATCTTCAATAAATTATGAAGGAAAACTTACCTAACCGAAAGAGAGAGATGCTGACGAATGTACACGAAGCCTATAGAACTCCAAACAGACTGGACCAGAACAAAAATACCTCCTGTCACATAACAATCAAAGCACCAAATGTTCTAAACAAAGAAAGAATATTAAAAGCAGTAAGAGGAAAAGGCCAAGTAACATATAAAGGAAGACCTACCCGAATCATATCAGACTTCTCACCAGAGACTATGAAAGCCAGAAGATTCTGGGCAGATCTCATGCAGACTCTAAGAGAACACAAATGCCAGCCTAGACTACTATACCCAGTAAAAATCTCAGTCACCATATGGAGAGACCAATACATTCCATAATAAAATCAAATTGACAAAATATCTTTCCACAAAACCAGCCCTGCAAACGATAATAAGTGGAAATCGCCAATACAAGGAGAGAAACTATACAAGGATGTACCTGGAAAAAACGAGTTATCAACATTCTTTCATCAAACCCAAAATTAGAGAACCACTCAAACATAAAGATAGCGTCAAGAATAGCAGGTGGCAATAATCCCTATTCCTTAATCTCTCTTAATATCAATGGTCTCAATTCCCCAATAAAAAGACAGAGACTAACAGACTGGATACCTAAACAGCACCCAACATTTTGCTGCATGCAGGAAACGCATCTAAAAGTCAAAGACAAACACTACCTCAGAGTAAAAGGCTGGAAACCAATTTTACAAGCAAATGGTGCCAGGAAACAAGCCAGAGTAGCCATCTGGCTACTACCGATAAAATTGATTTTCAACCTAAAGGAATTAAAAAAGACACAGAAGGACACTGCGTATTGGTCAAAGGAAAAATCCACCAAGAAGAAGTCTCAATTCTGAATATCTATGCTCCAAGTGCAAGGGCACCCTCATTCATAAAGGAAACTCTATTAAGCTCAAAGCACACATCACACCTCACACAATAATAGTAGGTGACTTCAACACAAAACTCTCTGAAATGGATCGTTCAGGGAGCAGAAACTGAACAGGGACACAGTGAAACTAATTGAAGCCTTGGACCAAATGGAAATAACATATATAGAACATTTCATCCTAAAGCAAGACAATACACCATCAATCTGGTACAGTCACTGTGGAAAGCAGTCAAGTGGTTCCTCAGGAAAACTGGGCATGACACTCCCCAGAGGATCCTGATATACCACTCCTGGCCATATAACGAGAGACTTCCCCTGCATGCAATAAGGACACATGCTCCACTATGTTCATAGCAGCCTTATTTATAATAGTCAGAAGCCGGAGAGGACCCAGATGTCCCTCAACGGAGGAATAGATTCAGAAGATGTGGTATATTTAAACAATGGAATACTACTCTGCAATGAATTCAATGAATACAATGAATTCAAGAAATTATTAGGCAAATGGTCAGAACTGGAAAATATCATCCTTAGTGAGGTAACCCAATCACAAAAGAACACACATGGAATGGATTCACTGATAAGGGTATATTAGCCCAGAATCTCTGAATACCCTAGACACAATTCGCATGTCAATAGATTTCCAAGAAGATGGAAGGAGAGACTCCTTGTCCTGGAAAGATAGGATGTAGGGGAATGCCAGGACAGAGAAGGAAGAGGGGGTTGAATGGGGAAAAGAGGAAGGGAAGGGGGCTTATGGGACTTTCGGTGACGGAGGAAACGGGAGAGATGAAATGATTTTGAATGTAAATACAAAAATATAGAAAATAAGAAAATGAGAAAAAATATCAATAAATCAATCTACATGCCTCCACCTCAGTTAGCACAGTCATATACTACTGGGTTTATGCGAGGTAAGCACTCTGTCAACTGAGCTACATTCCCTGCCTATGGAAAAATGAGTTTTTCAAAAATAGACCGAACTCACATTTCAAAGAATTCAATTAAAGCTTTCAATTCAATGATTTCTGGTACATTCAAATCACGCAACGATTATAATAATTTTAGCTCACTTTGAATTTTTTTTTTTGGTTTTTCAAGAAAGGGTTTCTCTGTGTAGCCCTGGCTGTCCTGGAACTCACTCTGTAGACCAGGCTGACCTTGAACTCAGAAATCCACCTGCCTCTGCCTCACAAGTGCTGGGATTAAAGGCATGTGCCAAAACTGCCCGGCCCCCTTTGAATTTTTAGGCCTTTTATATTTACATATTTATTTATACTCTGGTGACCGAAGTCTGGGAAAGTACTAGGATAAATCTTGCACTTGCTGGGCAAGTACTAAGATAAATCTCCAACCCCAAGAATGTTTGAGAACATTTTCATAGCTCAGAAAAGATAGCCTGTGCTAGCTCCCATTCCTCTCTGTCCCCCTTGCAATCTGTAAACAACACCTGGCCAGAGGCAACCTCTAATTCACCTTCTGTCTCTGTAGAATTCCTGGTTGTGAACTTACAGATGAGCAAAATTCAAAGTGTGTCTAGGCCGTCTTCAGAATCAGCGGTCTTCACTTCTGAGATTTCGGAGCCTTCGCAGGCTTCTGAGTCTTTGAGGGTTTCCTAGCCTTCACGGGCTTCTGAGCCTTTGTGGGCTTCCAGTTGTAAGCTTCGGCGTCTTAACGGACAAATATACAACACCCAGACTCCTCCTTGTTTTCAATTTAAACTAATCGTTGAAAAGAGAAAGCTTCACATTATCTCAGGCTTTTTCTCAACCCTGTGCTTTCGCTGCACAATATTGTTACTTTTTATCCATCTGTTCCCAATCGTGGATTTTTGAAGGTAGTAAGTAGCCTGGAACCTCTGGTTCTCCCTTGTACTTTAAACACTATTCTATCTTTCACTTTAAATTTACTTGGCTTGGCAGAACTGTCTTAAAATCAAGCCTGGGTTTCTTTTCAAAGCTTAAGGCAACTTTTAGCTTTTGAATTGTCTTGCAGACTGCACAGTGGTGGCCCACTCTTGTAATTCCAGCACTAGGGAGGCAGAGGCAGGAAGATCTCTGTGAGTTTGAGGCCAGCCTGCCCTACATAGTGAGTTCCAAAACAGCCAGTAATCCCCCCTCCCTCCCTTTCTCTCTCTTCCTCCTCTTCCTCCTCCTCCTCCTTCTCTCTCTCTCTCTCTCCTGTTCTCCCTTTCACTCTCCCTCACCCTCCTCCCCCTTGCCCTTTCCCCTCTACTCTCTCTCACACACAAACTGACAGACATAAAAAAAAATTGGACCTGCACTAGACATCTTTGGTTTGGTTTGTTTTGTTTTGTTTTTGGAGACAGGGATTCTCCATATAGTCCTGGCTGTCCTGGAACTCACTCGGTAGACCAGGCTGGCCTCGAACTCACCCTCCCACGTGCTGGGATTATAGGTGCCACCACTGCCTGTCTAGACATCTTTACACCTGACAGCAAGCGAATGTTTTGCTCCATTGTCCTGTGTGGATGGAGCAGGATATGAGTCACTGATGAATCGTTACGAAAAGTCTTTTAGCCAATATTATACCAAAGAATAGTGAATGGTGCTGATTTTGACTATGAAACATTGTGGTAACTGTGCTTTGCCTTAAATTCACCAACAATGTTCATCACTACTTGTTAAAAAAGATTTGGCATTTATATCCCAAGTTATGTCACAGAGGATAATTCTGAGCAAATGATTCTCCTTGCTCCATGCACAAAAGCTATCATGTCTGCTTTCAACAGTCCTATTTTTAAAACTATTTATTCATTTATTTATTCATTCATTCATTTAGAGTGTATGGGTGTGTCCATTAATGTATATGTCACTTGTGTGGAGGACAGAGGAATACTTTCAGGAATTAGACCTCTCTTTCTGCCATGTGGGTTCCAAGAATTGGGCTCGTAATCACATTTGTATATTATGTGCTCTTTTCTGTCATTTTTCTAGGATCATTATTAGACTTATCTAGGAAATGATGCAACAGACAGTAGTTAAATGATTCCTTTCATACACTAAAATACACAGATCTGAAAGCTAGAAGTGGTATTTGTGGTGTATGCAAACACACATACAGTTGGTAGATAGATGATCGATAGATAGATTATAGATAGATAGATAGATGATAGATAGATAGATAGATAGATAGATAGATAGATAGATAGATAGATAGATAGATAGATAGATAGATAGATGATAGATAGATAGATAGATAGATAGATAGATAGATAGATAGATAGATAGATAGATAGATGATAGATAGATAATCAAAACTATAATTCACCACGATCGAGTAGGCTTCATCCCAGGGATGCAGGGATGGTTCAATACATGGAAGCCCGTCAATGTAATCCACTACATAAACAATCTCAAAGAAAAAAACCACATGGTCACTTTATTAGATGCATAGAAAGCATATGACAAAATTCAGCATCCTTTCATGTTAAAGTTCTTGGAAAGATCAGGAATTTGAGGTCCATATCTCTACATAGTAAAAGCAATTTACAGCAAACCGGTAGCCAACATCAATCTAAATGGAGAGAAACTTGAAGGAATCCCACTAAAATCTGGGACTAGAAAAAGCTGCCTTCTCTCTCCCCACATCTTTCCAATATAGTACTTGAAAAGTTGCTAGAGCAATTAGACAACCAAAGGATGTCAAAGGGATACAAATTGGAAAGGAAGAATTCAAACTATCACTAATTGCAGACGATAGGGTCGTATATTTAAGCGACCCAAAGAACTCCACCAGAGAACTCCTACAGCTGATAAACCACTTCAGCAAAGTGGCCGGATATAAAACCAACTCAAGCAAGTCAGTAACCTTCCTAAACTCAAAGGATAGGCAGACTGATGAACAAGTAAGGGAAATGATACCCTTCACGATAGCCACAAACAATATAAAGTATCTTGGTATGAATCAAACCAAACAATGAAAGATCTGTATCTTCAAGTCTCTGAAGAAAGAAATTGAAGAAGACTTCAGAAGATGGAAAAATCATGGATTACCACGATTAATATTTTAAAAATGACCATCTTGCAATATACAAAAGCAATATACAGATTAGATGCAATCCCCATCAAAATCCCAAAGCTGTTCTTTATAGAATTAGAAAGAAGAATTCAAAAATTCATCTGGAATCACAGTAAACCCAAGATAGCTAAAACTATTCTCAAGAGTAAAAGATCTTCTGGGGAATCAGTATCTTGGACCTCAAGCTGTACTACAGAGCAATAGTGTTAAAAACTGCATGGTATTGGTACAGGGACAGGCATGTAGATCAATGGAACCGAATTGAAGACCCAGAAATGAATCCACACTCCTATGGTCACTTGATCTTTGACAAAGGAGCTAAAACGATCAGGTGGAATAAAGATGGCATTTTCAACAAATGGTGCTGGTTCAACTGGAGGTCAACAGGCAGAAGAATGCAAATTGGTCCATTCTTATCTCCTTACACTAAGCTCAATTCCAAGTGGACCGAGGACCTCCACATAAAACCTGACACACTGAAACTAATAGAAAGGAAACTAGGGAAGAGCCTTGAACATATGGGCACAGGGGAGAATTTCCTGAACAGAATTCCAATAGTTTATGTTCTAAGAGCAAGAATTGAGGATCCGACTATACCACTCCTGGGCATATACCGAGAGACTTCCCCTGTATGCAATAAGGACACATGCTCCAATATGTTCATAGCAGCCTCATTTATAATAGGCAGAAGCTGGAAAGAACCCTGATGTTCAACAAGGGAGGAATCGATTCAGAAGATGTGGTATATTTACACAATGGAATACTACTCTGCAATTAAAAACAATGAATTCACGAAATTCTTAGGCAAATGCTTAGAACTGGAAAATATCATCCTTAGTGTGGTAACCCAATCACAAAAGAACACACATGGTATGCAATCACTGATAAGGGGATATTAACCCAGAATATCAGAATACCCAAGATGCAATTCCCATATCAATAGATTTCCAAGAAGATGAAAGGAGAGAACCCTGGTCCTGGAAAGACTGGATGAAGGGGAATACCAGGACAGAGAAGCAAGAGGGGGTTGAATAGGGAACAGAAGGAGGGAAGGGGCCTTTTGTGACTTTCAGGGACATAGGAGACCGGAAAGGGCAAATCATTTGGAATGTAAATAAAAAAAACTTAAAAAATAAAAAAAGTGAGAGAAATAGGCATATAAGCAAGGAAAGTCTGTAGTATTAAACATAATTTGAGTATTTAAAAAGTAAAAGTAAAAAGTCATTCATCTGTGTTTATATTGCTGGAACTCAATAAATTATATTAAATGATAAGGTAGTTTCAGAACAACATATTAGTCATTTTTAGAATCATTAAAATTCTTAGCTAATATTTCTTATTTTGGCTTTATTTAGCAAAGAAAAATGTTTCAGCTCTACATTACTTACAGCCCTGATACTTACCTGCGGTATTTTATAGTATTGTCATCCTCTGAGTCAATAACTATAACATCTGTTTGAATCTTAACAGGTTGTGCCTGCAAAAATTAGCATATTAGTTATCATTTTGGCATCTCTGAGAATTAAACCTACAGCTTTGTACAGAGTAGAGTTACACCTTCTCCTAGCCCACTAATTGGCAATTAAATGTATCTATATGCTAGAAAAACTTGACATTCGTAGCATGCATTTCATATTCAAGTTATGACTAATCCAAATGTCATGTCAGTTTGAGAAAGACACTGGGTTTACAGGTATGAAAATAAGGTGTACACATACAGTGGTTTAGCCCAACACTAGTAGATCTAGGAATTTCACTTTGATTCCAGTTCACTGCTAGCTATTTTATACCAGCATAGTATAAAGTCTCCTCTGACTGCCATCTTTGTTCTCTTGATATTTGTTTTCCAAAATATTGCACCACCACTGCCCGGCTAGGAACTGGTATAGAAACAATATCCTAGGAGCCCAGAGAGAAAAACTGGAAGAAATCACAAATAGAATTCTTGGTGCCCTGATGGAGACTAGTGGGTGGGCCAAGCAAGATTTTTCTCTTTCTCAGAAGAGAAAACAGATATTGGGGCTGAGCCCTATATCTTTCAAGTCTACATTCTTGTGGCAGATGATAGAACACAGATCCCAGAGGGTTAGTATGAAGGAAAAATGAATGTGTCAAATCAGACAGCTTCCTTCAGTTTTCTCCTCTATACAAATTTCCTCACTGTCTTCAATATGGAGAAGTGGTTTATCCTAATATTGAATCTACTATGTGATCTGCTATGCCATCACAATAGAAACATGGTCCACAGGTCAAACAGAACTCTTTACCTAGGGTGCAAACACTGCCCAGTTTACAATGCTCTAGATTGCCTGTATCCCTTTATTCCAAATCCTGGAGTTTCCATCCCTCTGACTACAATTAGTCCAGATTCCTGCCATTCACATCTTGTTACCTCCCTTCTTGTTTCCTTATAATTCGTGTTCCAATTACAAAGCAGCCTAGTGATTTCAGTCCAGATTATATTCCCCGTCTGCTTTCCAGTGTACTTGACCTAAATTCTATGTGTATTACTACAGTGAGCAAAGTTCTGTACAATCTATCCCCTGCCTGTCTTCACGATCCCCTTCCCTCTTTCCCCCTATTTGAGTCACATAATCCATTTTCATTCCTTCAACTCTCCAAATTGTGGTCAATGTGCTCTTGGTATAGATTGCCATGTTATCCTTGGGGGTACCCTATTCAACACAGATCATCAACTCACTTTCTTGTGACACCTGTCATCAGTGCTTTGTATATTGGCTGCCTGTATGTACTCCCCTGGTACTTATTACGGTATCTAGGACATGAAAAGTATCACATGCTATTGAAAACATAAACTAAAGGACTTTCGATCTGCCACATGCATTTTAATAACTAGCTTATCACTTGAGCTGTAAAGAGCCTTTACAATCAAATACCTAAGGGTCTGGGTGGGGGAAAGACAGAGACGTTGATACATGAAAATTCACTTTGTAACAGAAATATACAAGTTATTTTTTCCTTACTGAATACTGATTATATGTGTACTGACGTCCAGTAGCTGAAAGTGAAAATGATGTGTCCTTCAATGTGTGAGAAATATACAGCATACTCACTGACTCATCCAGTGTACGAAGAACAGAAATGTTTCCTACAAGATAGTACTGTTGTTCCCATAACAGCCTTGAAGCAGAAGACCAAATATTTCTGCTATTAGGACCATAGTTTCCGAAAAATACAAATGACTCTAAGGGTGACAGACACAATGGCAATTAAATTAGAAGGTATACTAGCTAAGCAAGCAGGCAGAGATCTGACACATCACAATGCTGTTTTCCACCTCACTGCCATTTTTCAAGATTCTGAGCCATGGCCTTCTTCTCATCTTCCTTCCCTTCCAACTAAGCTCCCCAGATTCCCCAGATGGTCACCACGAAAATATGAGGCATTCACACGGAAAATCAAATGTGAATTTGTGCTGATGTAAATCTTTTGTTTTTGCCTTATGGATTCTTGCGGTAGTCTCTAAAAAATTGTGTGTGTGTGTGTGTGTGTGTGTGTGTGTGTGTGTGTGTGTGTGTATACATGCATCTGTCCAAGTGATTTTTAATGATGTTTCACCTTTAACACACAAGAAAGTAAGATGAGATATATTTTAAGAAGCATTTGAGTACCTGAAACACAAAATATACCTTACCTCTGATTAACTCAGATGTTTTATGCTTCTGAAGCAATTAATTTTAACTTTATTACGTGTACTTCATAACCCTCAAAAACTAGGTCCCATAGCACACCTGACATAAATTTTATCCATTGAAAATTTTAGTGAAATGACTTCTTTCCCTGGTTAGTGTGTAGAGCTTTAGTGTTTATATTCTATATATTCGTCCTTGATAGGATGTTAGAACTATAGACTCCAGTTAATCTAATCTGTGGTATGATTTACAAACCACAAAATCCATCTGTATCTAATTCAAGCTATTCATGGAGTTCCCTTTAAGCTATTAAGTGCATTAAACCTTTTTGATTAGGTTTTAAAAATTATTTTATTTTGTAAAAGGAGATATCCTCCACCAATATAGTCATCCTTGTTTCTATACGACCCCACCTTACACATTTCACTATTATTTTTAAATGTCTAATGTAGCCAGAAATTGTGAGTGTAGCAGTATCAGAGATTTTACAATTGACGATAATACAAGAATAATTATGCTAATAATCAGGGAATACAACACACTCACACATCATGTAAATATCATCAGCAGGATTGCTTACCATCATAAGAATCCTGTAGGTACAAGATGAATTTCACATACTCATATGTGTCTCTCTCCTGGTCCTTGGCCCTATGACGATATCTGCCCTGGCCACTCTGACCTGCAGTTCCTTTTCTTACATAACAGCAGAACTCAATTAGGCTTCCCACTAAAGAAAGCAAGATACGAATAAAGTTATGTAGTCTAATGGATTATTTCAAACGATAATAGTCTTCCTTAGTCTAGACAACATTTTAAGGAACACAATTTTCTTTCCATGAATGCTGGTACTCAGAGAGATACCATTGTTATATCTGTACAATTAGGCACTAGCCAGAATATAAAATACAGGTATTTATATAACACTACTAAAATTAGAAAAATGCTGCTATAATAAGTGATTAGGGTAAAGAATAAAACAGGGTGGGGATAATTTTTCAATAAAATAATTTTACTGTTTCTTTGAGAATTTCATATATGCATGTGATATATTTTGTCATGTTCATGTCACACTCCCTTAAACTTCTCTCAGATTCAGTGCCACATATCTACTCAGTCTTTCCCAACTTTGCGTTCCAAAAAAAAAATATTACAATTGCAATGTGTGATACCCATATCCTTCCACTAGAGCAACAGTTCTCAGCCCTTTGAGGATAGAACAACTCACTTTTCATAGGAGTCACCTAAGACCATGTACATATCAGATGTTTACATTACCATCATAACAGTAGAAAACTACAGTTATGAAGTAGCAATGAAAACACTTTTTTGGTATTACCACAGTATGAGTAACTGTATTATAGGGTCTCAGCATTAGGAAGGTTGAGAATCACTGCTAGAGCATGGTCAGTGTGCCAGGGACAATCTCCGTAAAGAACACTCCTCATTCTTCCACAGCATCCATCAGCTCTCTCGAGCTCCTCTACTGAGGGTGAGGAATCCTCATCTGAGAGTGAGGGCCCATGAGGTCCTCCCTATTTCTCCAGAGGAAATAAAATTTTAATGTTAGCAATGTAGCATTTGAAATTATAGGCCATAAACTTAGATTAATATATTATCAGCAGCTACACTAACCTTTTTTCAAAATTTACTAAGCGATAAGAGAGCAAGAAATTGTTCAGCTGAGTATTTATTGCTTGGCCCTCAAAGCTCAAAAATTAAATTAAAAAGAAAACAAAGCCATGTATACCTACCTATATCTGCCAATGGAAGATTAAGAATGATCTTCTCAGATACTTCCTCCTTTTGTTGATCAGGAACAAGATTTAATAGACTGTTCCCCATAAGATCTTCCTGGGAAGAGGAAGAAAGAACAGATTTTGCTTTCTATACTAATACCATTAGGCTACCCTGTGTCCTTACCATATGAGTTTAGTGCTGCACATGCCATTTATGGCTATAGGTGCCGTGCTTCAGGCAGTTTGCATTACCTCCTAGCAATGACTCCATGTTACAATCCATTCTGGCCACAATTTTTCTGTGCATTATCTCCCTCAAACAGTCAGATCCTTCCCTACAATCCCAGAGACCACAGATGTTGTAATCTTCACCCTGTCTTGTTTCCCTCTAGGAGTCTGGAAAAAAAATCTCAGCTCCTCACCCGTAGTGTTGTCTCTAATGTTGATCCAAGAAAGTAAATGTGGTCGAGAAAACCCCACACAGCCATGCTTTACAGTGACTATACAATTCTGCCAGAAAGCCTTTCCCTGACTCTGCACTTTATCACTCTTCAGTGTGAATCCTTCCTCTTTTGTACCTTCCTCATAATTTCAAGTCCAAAGCCGTCTTTACATTTTAATCTGGCCTTTTTATTTTGATGTTAAAAATTGAACACTTCCCCCTGTACGATAAAGAAACACTTATTTTTTTCAATAAAAATGTTTTCATTGATCCTTTTATAAAATGTCCAAGAAAAACATGGGGCTACATAAGGAGTTTTGGGGCAGGCTGAGCTATAGAATACTACCTTATCTTTCTGAGAAATAAAGGAAGGAAGGAAGGAAGGAAGGAAGGAAGGAAGGAAGGAAGGAAGGAAGGAAGGAAGGAAGGAAGGAAGGTTGGAAGGAAGGAAGAAAGAAAGGGAGGAATAAGGAAGAAGGATAAAAAGAAGGAAAGAAAGAAGAAAGAAGAAAGCCTTTGTTGAACCCAATTATTTTGTATGTTAATTTTTAAAGGAGTTTTTAAGTTTACGAATAGTTAGAAATTAAAAATTCAACAAATTTGATGTGAAATATAAAATACCGAGAGTTATTACCCAATCTTCCATTGGTAGAAGAAAGGGAGAATCAATATATAAAGAATTCAGAGGGCTAGAGATTAGGTCAGTTGGTCAATGCTCACCTGACAATGACAAGGCCTTGCTTTAAATCAAGCATGCAAGCACAGGCACTCAGTCATTCCAAAAGAAGAAAGGAATTTACCCTGCTCAGTGCCATCTTCTGAGACTCTTAACAAGAAGCATGTTTTACTTTTCTGCCAGAGACTTCATCTTAGACACACATCAGAGAAGTGGATAGGGCACAGGGAAGAGTAAGAGACTTTACAGGAATCCCAGATGGTTTTAATTGACTTAACACTGAACCTAGTGGAGAAGATGATGCAACAGAGGCATAGCTGGACACCAAAGAGTTATATGAGGCTAAAAAGAAATAACTCATGAACAATAATCCAGAATGACCCATTTTGCCAAAAGGTGCAAGAACTTACTGAACAGTGGCCAAGAAGAGGTGACACATTCTGGGATACAAAAACAACTTTTCCATCTATGCTCAGTACAATCGAAATATTTTCAAATGACTAATAAAGACAGAATAATAACATAATTAAATAGTGGAACAATAATAAAATGATAGCTTTATTTCTAAGCATATAAATTAGTGTAATAGAACACAGTAAATATATTCCATTCCTTATGTATCAATAAAGTAAGCACATACTTAATTAAAATTCTATTATTCTGCCTCCTACACAGAATGTACTTAACCTTAAGCATGAGATATTTAGCAAAACATGTGTCACTTAGACAAGTTTCAGTGTACCCAAAATTAACACTAAATTTTCTATCACATGCTAGGAAGGTTCATTTCTGAGTGTAGATTGTCATTATACATAATGTTCTGAAGTATAATAGACTGATATGCAAATAAATACTTCCTTGTAGAGAACATTTACTAAGATTTTAAAATATATAAAAATGTTTTCAGATGTGATTCTATAAATTTCATTAAGGCTTCTTATAGGCACACGGATGTGAGCTTCCATATAAGTGTATGAGTACATTTCCAATGGCTACACCTAGAACAAAATGTCTCTCCTTCTCTTAGTAACTGTCAATTGCCCAGAGACCCTTTGGAAAAGTTGTGGACTTATGAGCCACTCTCCCTTAACTACTGTTAATTTGTCCATTAATTCTCAGGGATGGGTTGGGCCTCTTGAAATCCCCCTTATCCAATATGTAATAGTAGAAATGGAAAGTATCTTGGAGGAGAAAAGGGGATATGAGAGAAGTGGAAGGACAAGAGAATGTAATGGAGTGTAATATGATCAAAATGCATTATATAAATGTATGAAAATGCCATTGCGAAACTGATTATTAAATGCAATTAATATATGCTCATAAAATATTGAGCTTGCTTATAATAGGACCAAGCTTATTCTAAAGTAAGAGAAGCAAAATATGTGCCTACTTTATTGATATGTAAGAAATGGAATACACTTACTGTGTTCTATTAAAATAACTATTATATTATAATATCTATTATATTAGATGACTATGAATGTTATGTTCTAATCCATGTCCCAAGTCCACGTATGTTAGAGTCGTGGGAAACTTCTCAGTCACAGATGAATCAGAGATTGGAAATAGAGTAGATGTGTGTTACCAGATAGAACAGAAGTCAGAAACTATGGTATGAATTCAGGTTTCCCAAAAGGTGATATTTAGAGCATGTGAAATATCACAATGTTATCCAGGTAAAGGAAATTTGGATATGTGTGTGCCTGCCTCAGTATCACCTCTAAGAATAGGACAAATAAACCTAGGACGGTGGTGGCACACGCTTTTAATCCCAGTACTTGGTAGGCAGAGGCAGGAGGATTTCTGAGTTCGAGGCCAGCCTGGTCTACAAAGTGAGTTCCAGGACAGCCAGGGCTACACAGAGAAACCCTGTCTCGAAAAACCAAAAAAAAAAAAAAAAAAAAAAAAAAAAAAAAAAAAAAATAGTTGTTTCACCTAAGATTAAGAGAGTATGACTATATGTTTATGGGCATAAAGCCATCACATGTCCTTAGCTAAATGTGTTCCATGATATAAGCATTGACTTACAAGTCCACATAGACATTATTATTGTCCGTTTATGCTTCTACTAAGTTCTATTCTTATAAAAGTCTCAGGAATATTTTACGCATTGAATATATGTCTTCCACCAAAAGCCTTGTAAGTGGACAGAAACAAACCATGTTTGTAGCCAAAGATATGTCAAGGGCTTCTCCAACCAATTCTCTCTCTCCTAAGCCACTTGAATCATGGTAAGGACTCTGATGCTCTCAAGTCAGCAATGCTACAAGAAAGAAATGGATTTAAGTCAAACCTCTTGGAGAAGGTGCAGAGGCAATAGCAGTCTTACATCTTGTGGATCATGCTCTAAGTCTCTTTTTGGATGGTCCATATCCAAATTTATTCATCAGTTTCTGTGGTCTCTTCAGCAAATTGCGACGATCTTCATTGGTTGTCTTTGTGTGAAAATTAGAGGCATCACAAATTAACAGAGAAATAAAAGTGAGCTTTATGTATGGCAATGCTGAGGCTAATTATTCATATGGTGCCCCAATAGGTAGACTAAGATGAAAGAAAGACAGAACTTTTCATTAATTAAACATTCAAATTTTTCATTACACACCATAACTACTGTGGCAGGATATGTCAAAAATGGAATTAATCTCAATACTCAAGTGGAATGGCAGGAGGATTGTGGATTTGATGCAAGTCTTAGGCTAAATATGAGCTAGTCTCCAAAATAAATAATACATGAACAAGCAAACAAATAAGTTCTATTTCTATTAAAACAATTAAATGAAAATCAGTGTTTCCACCATTTGACTGTGAGTCTGTTAAAAGTAGAGATGAATCCATTCCCATGTCTTCCCAGTATAGTCCATACAATGTCTGGTAATGTTGTTTAGCAATCACTTAAATTAAACCTGAATTAGCTTGAGTAAAACAGCAAGGCTTTGCTTCCATTCTGTTCTCACCTGCTTTAATAGTAATTCTGACTAGGCCTTCCAATGAAATTGGTCTGTGAGAGTAGAAAACCCAAGGAAGAGCCCAAATACCCTTGAGAGAAACAAGTTTCCCTGAGGAAGTTTATTTGTCTAGATCTGAAATAACAACAGGGGCCAGGGCAGAAAGCTTTGTCAACTGCATTATGAATTCCTACCTCATCAATTTTTGTTCTTAATTTCTCTCCATTTTTTCAGTCAGGTAAAGGTGGAATCTAAAACCAAGTAAGAACAATATTTTACTATGTAAACATCTTTCAACTATCTATAACATCTACCTGCTGTAGCCCTCTTTTATCTACTTAACTATATGCCTGATAAGTATCCTATGTCTATTTTTGCATGTATCCTGTAGTTATCTTATGTCTATCTTCAATCAACAGATCTCCTACACTGCAGCTATTCTGAGTCTTATCTTCCATTTATGGATCATCTATCCCCTAGCTCTCATGGTCCCTTTTTCCATCTAGGAATAATCTTTGCTCTAGATACCTTGTATCTCTCCCTCTTTTATTCCCTCTACTTATCGTCTTATTGATTTTCACATACCAAAGTTCTCCTGTGTCTACATTATCTGTATTATCTACCAAGAATCAGTCTTCTATCTTCTACACATCCTATGTCTATCATCAATATGTCTATTGCTTATCCTCTTAACAATCTGCTATATGCCTTCGATCCAACAATCATTTATTCCCTAGTAATCCTAACATGTGTCTATTTTCCATCTATTAATTATCTATATTCCAGCTATCCTGTGTCTATCTATGCAATAGATCTCCTATTTCTCTACTATCTATCCTTTATCTTCTTCTCACTGTGCTGCATCTACCATCAATTCTTTAACCAAATTCTCTTTATTTTACTATCAGCTATCCTCTAGCTATCCTGAGTCTCTAGACAATCATTCATACTTTTAACTATCAGAAATCTGTAATCTCTGCTATCTGCCTGTCTATCTGTCTATCTTTCTACCTACCAACCTATCTTCCTATCTATCATCAATCCTTTCACTTTCCTGTCTCTCTGTCTTACATCTATCATTGATCATCTTGCTATCCTGTAACTCTCCAATCTGTCTATCATCTATCCTCTAGCTAGCCTGTCTATATATACCATCCATGAATCATTAATGTTCTACTTCTCCTACATCCTGTCTGTCTGTCTGTCTGTCTGTCTGTCTGTCTGTTTGTCTGGCTGGCTGTCTATATCTATGTATCTATCTATGTGTCTGTCTGCCTATAATCTGTCTGTCTGTCTGCCTATCTATCTATCATCTATCTATCTATCATCTATCTATCTATCTATCTATCTATCTATCTATCTATCTATCTATCTAATCTATCTATCTATCATCTATCTATCTATATCTGTCTATCATCTATCTATTATCTATCTACATATCTACCTACCAACCTATGTATCTACCTGTTATCAATCCTCTCGCTTTCCTGTCTCTGACTTCCATCTCTCTCTCATCTATCCTCTAGCTATCCTGTTCCTCTCCCATCTATTTTTCATCTCTCCTCTAGCTAGCCTGTGTCTCTTTACCATCCATGCATCACTTATCATCTAGCTACCCTGAATCTCTGTGATGTCTGTCTACCATCTATCAGCTAGCTATCCTGTGTATCTATAGCATCCATGAATCATATATCTTCTACTTCCCCTGCATCCTGTTTATCTATCTGTCTCTCTATCATCTATCTATCTTTCTTTCTTTCTTTCTTTCTTTCTTTCTTTCTTTCTTTCTTTCTTTCTTTCTTTCTTTTTTTCTTTCGGTTTACCAACCTATGTACCTATCTATCATCAATCCTCTCACTTTCCTGTCTGTCTTTCATCCCTCTATCATCTATCTTCTAGCTATCCTGTGTCTCTCCCATCTATCTGTCATCGATCCTCTAGCTAGCCTATGTCACTTTACCATCAATCCATCACTTATTGTCTAACTATCATGAATCTCTGTGATATTTATCTATCATCCATCGTCTAACTATCCTATGTATATATACCATCCATGATTCATTTATCTTCTACTTCCCCTGAATCCTGCCTCTCTGTCTGTCTGTCTGTCTGTCTGTCTGTCTGTCTGTCTGTCTGTCTGTCTATCTATCTATATTTATATATTTCTATCTACGTACCATTCTATGTACCTACCTATCTATCATCAATACTCTCGCTTTCCTGTCCCTGTCTAACATCTCTCTCTCTCATCTATCCTCTAGCTATCCTGTGCCCCTCACATCTATCTGTCATCTATCCTCTAGGTAGCCTGTGTCTCTTTACCATTGATACATCATTTATCTTCTAGCTATCCTGAATCTCTGTGATATCTATCTATCTATCTATCTATCTATCTATCTATCTATCTATCTATCTATCTATCTATCATCTATCATCTATCTATCTATCTATCTATCTATCTATCTATCTATCTATCTATCATCTATCTAACTTTAATTGATCTATCATCTAATTCTCCTGTGCCCATCCATCTATATACCATCTATCTATCTTCTCGCTATTCTGTATCTCTATACCATTGATATAGCACTTATGCTCTAGCTATCCTGAATCGCTATAATCTAACTATCAACTCTCCTCTGACTACACTCTTTCTGGCTTCTAGCCATACACTTAATATCTATGCTCCAAGTATCCTGTGTCTCTATAACATCCATGGATCATGTTTCTATAAGCTACCCTGTATTTCTATTTATATGTCTGTCTGTCTGTCTATCTATCTATCTATCTATCTATCTATCTATCTATCTATCTATCTATCTATCTATCATCTATCTATCAATCTATATATTTACCTATCTATCATCTATCTACTTTACATCTATCATTTATCTATCTCTCATCTACAACCTGTCTGTCTGTCTCTCTGTCCGTCTGTCTGTCTGTCTGTCTGTCTGTCTGTCTGTCTGTCTGTCTACACTCCTCGAGCTCTCCTCTGTATATCTTCCATCGATCATCAATATTCTAGATATCCTGTGTCTGTCTTCCATCTATGTTTCATATATTCTCTAGCTATCCTGTGTCTGTCTTCTATATATCTATCATCTATCTCCTAAACAACCTGTGTCTCTCTGCCATGTATCTACCATTTATACTCTTGTTGTCCCGTGTCTGTCTACAATCCATGTATCACTTATCCTCTGGCTACCACTTATCGTTCTTCCATCTATCCTTAACTTCTAGCTCTCCTGGAGTCTCCCTTTCATATAATTACCCTCTTTCCTTTACCTATCCTTTGTCTATCTCTTATTTATCTATCATGTATTCTCTAGAAGCTAGAGTGTATCCATTTTGTCTGTCTTCCATCAATCTATCATCTTCTTGTTTTCCTAAGTCTATATTCTATCTATTTCTTATCCTCTATCTATTGTGCATATATGATCTATGTCCCATATCTCCATATATTTAGCATCTTTCCTCTAGATCATATAGATAAACATATTTCTTTGCTCTCTTTTCTACCCTCTACATACTATGTAACTATCCTCAAATTTCTTTACCCTTTATCCCATATCTCTCCTCTATCATATATCTAATGTTCATCTTTCTTCTTTCTCTTATACCTCTACTCTTCAATTTATCATCTATTATCTAATTCTTTATATTCTACAATCTATACTTTGTCATCTATTATTTATAACCTACCATCTTTTTAAACCCATGACCTATAATTTATCAGCTATTATTCATCATCCTTCATGGTTTCTTTCGTGCTATATTACCCTCATGATAAAACTTGTCAGTATTTAAAATTACAACTTGTCTGGTCCTTTATACCAATTGAAAGCATGAGGGTACCAGACATTGTAAACTGTGGTATAAATAGTATTACTCAAGAAAAGGAATGCTATTTCATGAAGATCAAGTTAGACAGCTAAGCTTAAACATCTCAGATGGTTACCTATATAACCTTATACTAAAAACTGATACAACTGAAATATAAAATTATCACATCCACAATTTACTGGTGGTGAGTTCACCATTCCTATTTCAATGATTGGGACTAGATTAAACAGGAAATACCTCAGTATTTTGCCCTTACAACACAGCTCCAAGTTATTCAACCTTACCTTACCACCCACTTGAAGTCAAATGATCTTATGTTTACTGTATCCTGGCAACTATAGAATGAGATTGGTTTAGAACATAAGACTAACTCTGATTGGTTCTAAAAGGCAAGACTGTGATTGGTCAGAAGACAAGTTTAAGTGGCTATGGTTGCTGTTAAGAGCCAGATTGTGATTGGTCAAAAATACAAAGTTAAATGACTATTATTGGTCCTAAGAGTCAACACTGTGATTTGTCTAAACATGCTCCTTAGTAAATGTGATTGGTAGGTAGTGGCAAGGCTGTGATTGGCCTAAAATATAAGCCTTAATGATTGTTACTGGTTCTACAAGGCAGAGTAGTTGGGCTCAATGTGTCTGTAGGAAGTCATTTACCAGTTTCTGCCTTTCCTTTCCTGGTTTGTATCACCAATCCCAATAAAAGATTTGTCTAAGAATTCCTTTAAATATATCTATATCTGTATATATCATTACTTTTATTTTACATAAATGTTTTGCCCAAATGTGTATATGTATACCATGGTCATGTTTGATACCTGTGGATGTCAGAAATATATGTTGTATCTCCTAAAATTTGAGTTAAAAATAGTTGTAAGCCATTAAATAGGTTCTGGGAACCAAGTCTAGATCATACTGGAGCAACAAGTGTTCCTAATCACAGATCCATTTCTCTATCCCCCTCAAGTGAAATTTTCTTGCCTCCTCTTCAGAATATGAGCTAAGATGATAACTCAGGAATAAGTCATCAGAGGAAGGAGAGGAACAGAAGACGCAGCAGAGCGGCAGTGGTCGCTGAGCTATCAGCAGAAGGAACTATGAAAGCTGAAAAGAACAATAGGTGAACAGGTCAAGAGTGACTATGGCAGAAAGAAGGGCAGAAGAAGAGCAGCAACAGGAGGTGTAATAGACTTGAGGCTAAAGAACTGTTCCCAGTCTTCAGCAAAGAGTTTAATGCTGCTTTGGGTTCATAGCTAAGAAATCCCCTACTTCCTTTGTATATATAAGACCTAGAAAACTGGCTGCTTCCAAAGGCTGAGATATGACAATTTCCAAGCCTGCCTTAGAGCTGCAAGTCTAACCACAGAGGAATACTAAAGATACTCTGCTTCCTAGGCTCATACAATAACTGTAACCCTTATTGGGTTAAGGGTCTCAATATCAGAGTCCTGTGCAAGAAATGCAGTCCTAGAGGGTGTCACTTCTTGTCCCTCAGATTACTGTGGATATTTTAATTTTTAAATTTTTGTTTTATTTGTTTGCTTTAACCTAGAATGTGAATGCCATTTAAATTAGAATTAGAATGGGAATGCCCCCTCAACTCACAAATAAACCTTAAGCTCCATATCCTCCTGCCTCCAGCTCCCAAATGTTGGGATTAGAGGTCTCTGCCATCATATACAATCCCTACAAGGCTGAGATGGAACCCAAATGAATCACAGCACCAGCCCAATATTTTATGATTAATTCATTAATTTTTCACCATTCATCTAGCTATGGGAAACAAAGAGCTCCAATTCCCCACAATAATTAAAGAATAAAGAGTATAAAACAGAATGCTTCTTAACTTACTAGATATCAAGTGTTGTTATAAAGCTCCAGTATTCAGGTTGGTAGACAACAATGAAGATATGTAAAATATAATGGAACAGAAGTGAAAACACAGTAAGATAGCTATATATAAAATATATTTTTATTTATGATAAAAAGAGTTATAATTCTGAGCCTTATGCCATTAAAAGAAAGTCAAAGTTTCTAATTACTATTGTTCTATATCCTATAGTAAGCAGGCTTCCTATAGAAATAATTTACTGTGAAATCACAGTACTATAACACATTTCTTTCCCAAACAGTGGACAATAATCTGTGGTCTCAAATTTATCACTGAAGATACATGTTAGTGTCAAAACTGTCAACAGTGCAAATAATTGTCTTTAAGAATGGGCTTGTTTTGTTCTCATTTAATTTATTTATTTGTTCGTTTGTTTGTTGGCAATGCTGGGAAAAAACTCATGGCCTTGTATATGCCTGGCAAATGTTTCTCCAAGGTTTCATATTCAACCATTTGTTCTTATTGACTTTAAAATGTCTTTTTAAAAAGAAAACTTATATAGGGGCTTTGTTGTTAAAGTGTTTGCCATGTGTGAGCCTGAGGACCTAAGTTTATATTCCAACAGCAACATGAAAAAGCCAGGTATGATGATCTGCATCCTTAATCCTTGCACTGCACTAGGGTCTTGGTAGATACCTGAATATTATTGACCAACCTCGACATTTAGTGAGCTCTAGGAGAGATTCTGGATAGATTCTAAGATAGATCAGAGATAGATTCTGTCTCAAACAAATAAGGTGGAGAGTAATTGAGGAAGAATCATCTTTGGACCCCATTCATTTGTGTACACGTGTGCATGCACATAAAAATGCACACATAGATACATACTTACAAAAAGAAGTGAAAACATAAACTGTATATATCTGTATTTACATATAGTAATAGTTTTACTTATTAAACAGCATTGAACTAGATTTAATTCATTATTGACTTTCTGCAGTAGAGAATCACTTGTACGTTTCCCATTATGCCAACGGTCTGAATTTTTGCAATAAGGTCCAAAGTCAAAAGAATCATTAAAATTAATGTGTTTAAACTTAGTTTGCCTCTCTATCCTGACTCCATGACAATATCAACCATCTCTAAAAGAAGTAATCTGCTGATCACATCTGATCTCCTATCACTAATATTCCAGAGACACAGAGCAAGGGCATAGAACTTTGTTTTGTTTTTGGATTTGTACATGTTTATATAAAAGTCATATAAATTTGGTAATTCAAACAATTTTTAGTTGTTGTACAATTGAGGAAAACATACAAAACCCTGTTTTTTTTCTTTTTGTTTAAATTTTTTGAACCTATAGGATACATTCTTATTAGTATATTCTTTTTATTTTTATTAAATATTTGCATTTTTACATTTCAAATGTTAACCCCTTTGCCCATTACCTCACCAAAAACCCCCTATTCTAGCCCCCTCCCCCTGCTGGCACCCCCTAATTTCCTGACTTGCATTCCTCTATTCTGGGAAATTGAACCTTCATAGGACCAATGGCCTCTCCTCTCATTGATGTCTGAAATGGTCATCTTCAGCTACATAAAGTATCTGGAGCCAAGGGTCCCTCCATGTGTACTGTTTCGTTGGTGGTTTAGTCCCTGAGAGCTCTGGGGTTACTGGTTGGTACCTATTATTTTTCCTCCGTGGGGCTGCACATCTCTTCAGCTCCTTGGGTCCTCTCTCTGGCTGCTCCATTGAGGAGCCTATTCTCAGTCTACTGGTTGACTCTGAGCCATGGGTGTTTTGATACACTTTCCAATAAGGATCAAAATATCTACAATTTGGTCTTCCATCATCTTGAGCTTCATGTGGTCTGTGAGTTGTATCTTGGGTATTCCTAGCTTTTGGGCTAATATCCACTTATCAGCGATAGCATACCATGTGTATTCTTTTGTGACTGTGTTACCTCACTCAGGATGATAGTTTCTAGCTCCATCCATTTGCCTATGAATTTCATTAGTTCATTGTATTTAATAGCTGAGTAGTACTCCATTGGGTATACATACCACATGAGCTAGAGAGATGGCTCAGCCTTTGAGAGTGCTTGCTGCCCTTTCAAAGTTTGATGCCCAGAAACCTCATCAAACAGAGTCCAACCTTCTATAACTCCAGATCCTGGGGGAAACAATGTTCTTTCTGTTGGCCATGGATATCTACTTCAATGGTATCCCCAAACCCACTATATATCCACACTGAAAAAATCATTAAAACAAAACGAAGAGGTTTAGAGTATATTTATTATGCAAATGCCTTTATTTGGACTACTAAATTGCTACCAGATTACATCACTTTTCAGAGTTAGAAAACATAATGATCTTGAAAACTATAAGAAAGAGCTTGACAGAGCACAAGTACATCAAGTCCGACATACATACTTTCCGATTTTTGTGACCTCATCTCCTCGTCATGGGTGAAAAACATAAAAATCCATTGTACACTTTAGCATTCTTTGCTTATCGAATTCCCACCTATATTGTGAGCCCCCCTCTCCTCAAAAGTGTCATATTCACATCATTTTAGACTGAAAGTAGTTTTGTGGTAAAGATTTCCAAACAAAGAAGTATGTACTGGACTGACTTATTCAAGACAAAATGTTTCATTTCTTTTGAGCATGGGTTTGAGGGGAAAATGCAACTTTTGGGTCCACTTTCTTCCACCTATAATTTATGCTCTTGTATGTTGTACTTACATAAAAACCACTTTTAAAAAAGTAGGAAATCAGCAGACGTGTTGGATGTAATCAAAATATTCTTAAATGTACAAAAAATAACCATGTAGAAAGAATACTGAAGAAAGTTACTGATTTTAAGAACAAAAGAATGAGAAGAGCTTCTAGTACATTCTGCACAGCCAGTTACTTCAGCGGATTTTCAGCACTACAAAGTAAGCAAAAATTATTCATCTCCACACAGCATAAGATCACGGTTCTCCAGAAAGAGCTGCTAGAATTTGGAAAGCCAAAGAACGAGCTAGTAATATTCCTATCTACACATGTAGGAGAGTCTCAAGTGATGGAAATCCCAGGAGGGAAAAGCTACATAGTTAATACAAAGCAAGACGGAATGTCAAGGGCAGCATTCCAGGAGGAGAGAGCAAAAGGTTGGCTGCGAGCACGTTCAGGTGTGCTGAGGAGATCCAGCTCTATGAGAAGGAGGATTTGCTTGTTTACTAAAACGCTTTCTCTGAAGGCTGTTATGATTAATTAGTCTTGCTAATCCAAACTAAAAGTCCTTTATATGACCAAGACTTCTGAAGCCACGAGCACTTCACCTGGGACTACCTGACTTGCTTATCATGCACCTTCATGTTAGGTTGGCTCTATTGAGATTGGCTATTTTAGACTCTCTTCATCCCTCTGCTCATCAAATGGGCAAACACGGTCATGACCATCTTTGGGTTTACTTCCACAAGGTCTTCGGGGATAGCATATACTCTAGCTCCGATTCTTCTAGCCATAGAAACTGCATACCTAGTATCTGAGGAAACAAAAATCAACATGAATTTTTTTTCATCAAGAACACCTTTGGACCCATTTTTAAAAAGAGGATTAATTTAATTTATTTTAAGAATTTTTGATGTTTTGCCTTCAGGTATGTCTGTGTTAGGGGTTTGGATCACGTAAAACTGAAGTTATGCAGAGTTGTGAGCTGCCTTGAGGGTACTGGGACCTGATTCTAGGTCCTCTAGAAAAGCCAATGCTCTTAAACACTGAACCATCTCTCCAGCCCAAGGAAAGTATTAAAGATATGTACTTCCTCTTTATAACAAGATAGCTGTGATGCAGATTTCTCTATTGAATGTATAACTCAGAGAGCTGGCCATGCTGGCACATGCTCATAATCTTGTAATCACAGTACTCTTGAGGCACAAGGTGAGGCCAAAAAGTCCTTGTAAGTTTGAAAGCAGTAAGAAGTCCACAGTGACACTGTGTCTCAGAAAAAGTAAAAGAAAAATTAATAACTTCATATTTGTATTCTGCTTAAATTTTTTGAATTGATTTTTAACTTACACTAAACCACAACATGGTATTTATTTTATGTGTGTTCCTGACGATTGAAGAAGTCAGAAGAGGGTATTACCTTTACTGGAAGTGGACTTGCCACCATGCGGGGGTCTTGGGAACTAAACCCAGGAAGTCTGTAAGAGCAACAAGTGCTCGTCTCTCCAACCCCAAGTTATACTTAGATTTTCCAGTTCATTACGTTGGATTTTATTTACTCATTTCTTCCCAATATGAAATGAAAAGTAAGCTTGAAGCACCAAGTTTATACAAAAAGAAAATTGTTATCCAGTAGCATACGCCTTTAATTCCAGCGCTCAAGAGGAATAGGCTGGGGTATCTCTCAGACTGAGAGGCCAGCCTGATCTACAGACAGTCAGAGAAACTCTTTCTTGAACAAACAAACAAACAAACAAACAACTATCCTACCCTGAACACAAAAAGAAGTGTGTGTGTGTGTGTGTGTGTGTGTGTGTGTGTGTGTATTTAGCTAGGTTGACTGTATAATGAAATATGAAATTCTCTGTGCAGTGCAATAAATTAACAAATTCTTAAAACATTGGTGAACCTTTGAACCTTCTAAGGTAAAATGTCACCATTAACAAGGGGGAGAGCTTGACTTAGAGTGGATCTTCCTGGAAGGAACACCAGTGTTCTGTGTATGAGGCCAAGTGACCATGCATGGTTGCCCTTACTTGGTGTGATTGTGCTTCCAACTTCTGTAAGATTCCCACTATCCAAAGGTCATGCAGCATGGTTGGATGGAATCAATTCAACCCACAACTGACAAACTGGAAATGATTGTCTTGTCCTATTATGAAAAAGGGAAGAAGCATAAGATTTCCATTATTTCCAAGTGATGATGTACTTCTTCATGATAGCATGAACAAGGAAAGGAAAACTTTGTCACAAGCACAACATTAATAAGTTATATTAAGAAAACCCAGGTTGTCATAAAAATACCTGATATTATCTAGCAAACATAACAAATAAAAATCAGTATTCTAACACCTTCAGTTTCCCTGGCTTGAGCCCCAAGTCCCATGGGAGATGAAAATTGGGGATAATGAAAGAAAATACTGGTCTCCTTACCTGGCCACACAGGTTGGAGGGACACTAGGCTCTCCTTTCTTCCTCCAAAGTCCCCAAGTCACTCTCACATGTGGATCCTTCTTTCTGTGATCCTGTGCACACAGATGTACCTACCTGTGCTAGGGCTAGCTACACATGCAGCTCACAGTTCTCTGAAGACATTCAATTGGAACCATGACGCCGGGCACCTAGACACAAAGCAAAATGTGCAATTCTCACTTGTCCCCCCAGGAAGCCTGCAGGTCATCCCTTTCCCTGACCACCTACATCCTCCTAGGTTACTTCACACCAAGGTCCTCTGGGGGCCCCACTGGAAAATCACAAGTTGCTATCAAACATACTCTCCATGGGATCACTACCACTGGGTCATAACAACTGGCTGGCCACCTATATATCCACCAAACTACCTACCTACCTACCTATCTAAGCAACACCTAATAAGATCTGACTCTGCCTCACCAATATATACAATTGCAGGGACACATTCCAGGGCATATCGGCCTCTCAGGATACCAGATGATGTATTCCTTGGCCATGTGGGAAACACTTTTCACTCTCCACCAACAAGCCCTTCAGTCATGAACACTGAGACTTTCCAGAGGATCACCTCTGCACTGCTGAAATCCTAAGTCACAGCTGGTGGAAGAAGACCCCTCGAACAGCCTCCACCAGGCAAGCCTGTCCTTGCTTTCCTATTCCCATTCCCTGCCAAGTTTCGTGGAGGCTTCTTCTCTGATACAAGCAGTAGAGCTTTCTCTTTCCAGACAGGCATGCTCTGGCTTCTCAGAGGAGCAAGGCCTGCAATCCCAAGGAACGACCTGTCCCGCCACCCTCCATGTGATTGATAAGAAATTGTCTATTCCACCAAAACAGTAGTGCCACCGGGAACAAATACCCTGCCGTCCCCATTGGACCTTTCTATAATTTGTCCCCACTGGAGCTATGACTTCTGGATACGAACAGCCTTAATGGTTTCCCCCACATGCAAACTTGTCCTTCTCAGACAATAATGCATTCAACACCATAAGGACTATAAACTGGGCCCAAACTGGACCCTCTTCAAGTCTCCCAGGGACGTATGGACCTGAACAGGGGACACACAGTGAATAGATGCAGAGACACATAGGTGTGCACACGGGCACACACACACAAACACACACACACACATACACACACACATAAAGAGACAGAGAGACACAGGGCCAGAGGCTGAGCCAGAGCCTGAGAGATACTCTGGTCTCCCTGTCTTCTAGGATCCTAGGCTGTGCATCAGAAAATTCCAGAACCATCTCTATTACAGAAATCCCTGTTCAAGGCATGGAAGGCCATGTCATTGCAGACTTCATCCTGGCTCATCTGACTGGATGTTAGGGAAGGGCAGGTTGTCAGGAGAAGGCCCGAGTAAGCTACCTGCCTGGGAATCGAGCATGGCAGTAAGGTAGCATTCAAAGGGCCCTGCCGGGATGGTACTGTGGAAGCCTGGCCTGTTTGGACACCCTTGGGACTACAACATACTCTGACTGTTTCTACTCAGGTTCACAGCGAGCCAGGACACTGCCTAGGTGCAGCCTAGGCTCCTCACCAACTTGGGGAACACAGTGAGTTTGCCTGCATTAGATGATGGTGGAGCCTCCCAGACCATTGAAGGTTTCTGGGCCCTTGGGTGCTTTCTGGACAGGCTTGAAACCCTGATCCCGATCTGCAGCATGGGCTCAAGGAGAGAGACTTTTCCAAAAGAAAGGAAGGGAAACCAGAGATAAGCACCAAAAATGCCAACTGCCTGTCTGCATGGGCGCACTCCCTCTATCCTTCCAGAGGCAAAAAAACGTCAACCTGAACCAACCAGCAGCCAAAATGGCAGCTAAGCCCTAGGGTTTCACAGAGAACAAAGATGGGCTGCATAGCGGGCTAATGGGGATGCTTAAGGAATGTTTTTGTATGTTGTTGGCTGGGGGAAGGGGGACTAAGTGTGTGTGTGTGTGTGTGTGTGTGTGTGTGTGTGTGTGTGTGTGTGTGTGTGTGTGTGTGTGTGTGAGTGTGTGTGTGTGTGTGTGTGTGTGAGTGTGGTATTCGTGAGGGTGCATAAGAGACCAGGGATGTGGAGTGTGTAAGGCAGAGATGAAGGGTCACTGATCACAGGCTGTCATCAACAGCAGGGCACCTGCCAGCCACTGAAGGGCCAGCGGGGAGGCTGGTAAGCCATAAGGTTGGTGAACTGGTACTTTCACTGGACCCTCAGGCAGTCCTACCTTTACACAGTGCCATTTCGACCATGAGTGCGGGACCCCAGAAACAAACAACTGGACTTGAGCACCAGGAGTTGACTTTGCCCACTCAGTGCCCAGCCAGGCCACTGGGACTGGAGGTGGCCCAGAGATCCACAGGAGGCCGGCCTGGCCCCGCCCACAAGGGTGTCACCTAAAGCTGACAGCCAGGTCTCAGTTCTCTTCTTGTGGGTGCAGACTCCAGGGTCCCTGGGCTCTCCCTCTCAAGATTCCAGGTCAAGGCGGCCAGCCAAGAAGTCCCTCCCAGTATGACCCTGGGCCGTCAGTGTTGTAAGGAAAATGAACCACCACGCTGGGGGAGTCAGAGAGCTCTGGGTACAGGGGAAGTTGACCAGAGGCAACAAGGGGCAGATGTAGGCAATCTACCCCCTCCTTGGGATACCAAGGCCAGCACCAAGTACTTTCCACATGGAAGCAGGAGGCCCAGCAGTAGACCCAGGGCATTGGGTGGGCTGTCCTGTGTGCCTGGGACGCCTTCAGTTTCCCTGGCATGAGGCCCAATTCCCATGGGAGATGAAAATTAGGGAGAACGAAAGAAAACCCTGGTCTCCTTAACTGGCCACACAGGTTGGTCTCTTAGGTACCACTCAATAGGAGTTCTGGAAGATCCTGCCCCACAAAGTCATCCAGTCTTCCGTCCTCTTCAGAGGCTCAGGTGGGCAGGCCACCCACTTCCACAATTTCGGCTGCAAGCATCCTAGTACCCTGATCTGAGGACAAGGACATATCGAAAGAAGGGATGAATATCCCAACACAACCTCTCATCCTGCCCCCTTGATTACCAGACCTTGGCCTCAGGAACCCCAATTCTAAGCCCCTACAAAGGAAGCATCACCATCGCTAGGACACCAGGGAACCAGGCATCCTCTATGAGCTAATTACAGATCCCTCACCATCTCTCTCTCCTTCCTACCCCTCCATCCAATCCTCAGCCCACCCCAACCCTTCACTAACAACCAACCAGCACTAGGAGTGGTATGGGGGAAGTGCGGGAGTGGGGGAGAGGGACACTTGGCTCTCCTTCCTTCCTCAAAGTCCCCAAGTCTCTCTCACATTTAGATCCTCTATTCAGTGCCCTAGTACATACCCATCTACCTACCTGTGCCAGGGTTAGCCACACGTATAGCTCACAGCTCTCTGAAGACATTCAAGTGGAACCATGACGACCGGCACCTAGACATACAGCAAAATGAGCAGTTCTCACTTGTCCCCCCAGGATGCCTGGAGCTCTTCCCCTCCCCTGAGCATCTCTAGATTTTCTGTTATGAGGTCCTGTCCCACTGTCCAATCAAGATTCAAGTTCACACAGCAACTCTTCCTGTTCCTCCCCTATCGACACCTTCATAGTTCCTTTCTCCTCCAACAATTTCCTTAAGTTCTTCTGCTTATCCAGAGCAACTCAAGTGCCCATTTGTCATGTGGTAAGTTTACTCTTTATTGGTATGCAAATTGTCTTGTGTCATCAATTGGTGCAAATAAGGGAGAGATTTAACCATAACCACACATATAAATTTGTGTATATATATATATATATTTATAAAGAGAGATAGAACACATTAATTACTACATGTGGATTCATGTGAAATTATTTTGTAAGGACTTTTGTATATTGTACTATTTCATTCACTTTAAGGAATATAATCACACACCGACATCCATCTATGAGCTATAGGAGACAGAATGCATTTGGTTTAACAATTGTGATTATAGTTGAAAATCTGTATTAGGGCAAGAATTCCTATTATATACCTAGGATATTGGAGGTGTGTAACTAGATAGACATTATCACCCTTGTGAGAAAGCACGGAGTGAACCAGGGCCTGGAGTACCTGTGTCATTCCTATATTTGTATAGGCAGAGAGATATTAGAGCGTTCGCCTGTGAATGCAGTACAACAGCAGAGAGTCCCCTCAACTCAGACAAAGTTAATATTCTGCCTGCTGAGTAAGTTGCACACTGTGGCTTGTCAATGGAGGAGCATGCATTTAATCCCAGCACTTGGAATTCAGAGGCAGGAGGATTTCTGATTTCAAGGCCAGACTGGTCTACAGAGTGAGTTCCAGGACAGCCAGGGCTACACAAAAAAACCCGGTCTTGAAAAAACAAACAAAAAAACGTGTACACTGTGCTTCTCATAATGCAATACACACAAATGCATTGTGTAAACACACACACACATACACACACACAAACGCACACACATACACCAACATACACAGACACACAAGGTTAAAACATAAAATTAAGTATAAAAAAAGCTCTTCACTGCATGATTTGTTAGCATAGACCTGTAATCTCAGCATCCTGCAAATGAAGGATGGAGTGCATTGGGTGTAAAACACTTATTTTGGGAAAAATCAACAACAACAACAACAACAACAGTAACAAAACCAAAGATGAAGCAGGGTCCTAAAGCCTCACAGCAATTAAATCAACTAGGAATTTCTAAACATAGGAATGGCTATGCTGATTTCGTAGCTCCATTCCTGGTTCACTGAATAAACCTTCATATATTGTGTCATTATGAAAATTGGTAAATGGAGAGGGAACCCGCTTACTTTTGTTTGGGGTATTAAGTCATTCCTTTTATATTCTAGACTCTAGAGGGAGCTTAACTTTTCCTATATATGATTTAAAAGTCAGCAAAAAAAATGTACTGTATTTGAACATAACATTCATTGTGGGGAATAGGAATTATGATATCTACCACTTCAGAACTTCAGTATGAATAACAAGAAGTACAAGGATACAGAAACACACAAAGGAAGACGTTTCTGAAAATAAATAGCGTCTGACCTAATTTAAAATAGGACTTGCTCGATTTAGGCACATTTTGTATTACTATAGACCTTGGTATAACAAATTATTTCTTTTAAAAAGATCTAAGTTTAATTGTTCCTTTACTATTCCAAGGAATACATGATTCTGTGGCATAGTAACTTTTCTTGCTGTTGTGAGACTTTGGTATCTATAATCAGTGCTGTAATAATAATCATAACCATAATTTCACATCTCCGCTGGTTCAGAAGTCTAGAGTCTAGAGCAATGAAAATGAACATGGGCCGCAGGCAGTGGGGTCCACGTCTTTAGTTCCAACACTTGGGAGGTAGAGTGCAGGGGAATTTCTTCAGTGAGTCTGAGGCCAGCTTGCTCTACAGAGTGTGTTCCCGGACAGCCAGTGCTACGCACAGAGAACAAGCCCCGAAAAACAAAACAGAACAAGAAAATGAAGAACAGAAAGAATGGCCCTGAGGTTTTGTGAGAACTTGCCAATGCACACTCACAAATGCAGGGGTTTTGCTGCTTTTGTGTGTTGGTCGGCCTGTCTGTTTGAAACATCTGTAATAGTAAAAGTTCTTACTGGTTGAGTTTGGGGAGCCGAAGCAGCCATCCACAGGGCAGGACATGCTTTCTCCATGATATAGTTCAAACCACCTCACACCTGCACCTCTCTAAAATCTCTCTGCTTTTGCAGCGTTCTGTCCCAGAAAAGTTCTTCCGAGTCCCCCAGGAGGATCTTCCACGAAGGCTCTCCAGATGCTGCTCAGAGCACAAAACTCAGTGTCCCTAAACTCAAGAAAAAAGCCAGCCTTCGTGGTGCTCCTTCCTCTGCCCAGAGGAGTCCCGGGGTGCTTCAAAGCCCAAGACTCCCAGCTCAGGGTTACACACTCAGAGCAGGGAGCAGATGCACAAAGACTGCTCTAGTCACCAACTCCTCCTGCATCTCAGGAGTAAGAGGTTGTGGATAAACTCACTTGGTCGAGGCCAGGCTGTCCTGTGATCGAATCTCAGACCTTTGGACGACTGCAATGGCCAGCAGCATTGGCTCGGTGCCATCTCTGTGACTCTTTTTTCTATATTTTTTTTTGTTGTTTTTGTATTTTTGACACAGGTTTTCTCTGTGTAACCCTGGCTGAGCTGGAACTCACTCAGTAGACAAATCTCATCTCGATCTCAGAAATCTTCCTTCTTCTGCCTCACAAATGCTGATATTAAGGGCATGGTTCAACACTGCTATGCACTGACTCTCTGAAGGCATCAAGCTTCTGGACTGAGTCTGTGAAGGAACTAAGCTACTGAGCTAACTTTCTTAAGGTACCAAGATTCTGGCCTGACTCTCTTAAGGTACCAAACTGCTGAGCTGAATATCTTAAGGCACCAAGTTGCTGAGCTGTCTCTCTAAAGATACAAAGATGGTGACTTTAATTTTTTTTTAATTTTTATTTTTTTTGGTTTTTGAGACTGATTTTCTCTGTGTAGCTCTGGCTGTCCTGAAACTCACTCTGTAGACCAATATGGCCTCGATCTCACAAATCTGCCTGCCTCTGCCTCCCAAGTGCTGGGATTAAAGGCAAGTTTCACAACTACTGACATTCACTCTATTAATTCACCAATTGCTGAGCTGCATCTTTTAATGTACCAAACTACTGAGCTGATTCTCTCAAGGTACCAACCTGCTATGCTGACTTTCCTAAGGTACAATGCTGCTGGCCTGACACTCTTAAAGTTACAAGATGCTGAGCTTACTCTCTTAAGCTACCATGCTCCTGGCCTGACTCTCATAAGTTACCAAGATGATGAGCTGACTCTATCATTTTTTTAATTTTTTTTTTACTTTTTTGCTTAGAGAGAGTTTCTCTGTGTAGCTCTGCTTGTCCTGTGGTAGACCTTCTTTCCTGCCACTCTGTAGACAAGGCTGATCTCAAACTCAGAAAACTGCCTGCCTCTGCATCCCAAGTGCCGGTATTAAGGGCATGTGCCACCACAACCTGACACTGACATTCTGAAGGTACCAGCCTGCTGGCCTGATTCTATTAAAGTACCAACCTACAGCGTTGTCAGACTTAAGGTTCCAAACTATGCTGACTCTTTCAAGGAATCAAGATGATAGCCTGTATTTCATTAGGTAATAAACTCCTGCACTGACCAGCTGAAGGCAACAAGCTACTGGCCAGACTCTCCTAACTTACCAAGCTGCTGGGCTGAATCTCTTAATGTACCAAACTGCTGAGTTGCCTCTCTAAAAGTACCAAGAAAATAAGCTGACTATCTCTTTCAGTTCTTTTTAATTTTTTATTTTTTGTTTTTTGAGATAGGGTTTCTCTGTGTAGCCGTGGCAGTCATGGAACTCACTCTGTACACTAGGCTGGCCTCAAACATAGAAATCTCTCTGCCTCTTCCTACAAAGTGCTGAGAATAAAGGCATGTGCCACCACTACCTGGTGGTGACTCCCTTAATGTACCAAGATGCTGGCCTGTCTTTCTTAAGGTACCTAGGTGCTCTCCTGAGCTGCTTAGCTGAATCTCTAAAAGTAACAAGCTACTTGCCTGACACTCTAAAAGTACCAACATGCTGAGCTGTTTCTCTCCTTTTTTATTTATTTTCAAAGTTTTTTTATTTACATTCCAAATCATTCCCCTTTCCCGTTTCTTCCCTCCCTGAAAGTCCCATAAGCCCCCTTCCCTCCCTCTTTTCCCCATTCAACCCCCTCTCGCTTCTCTATCCTTGCATTCCACTACATCCAGTCTTTCAAGGACCAGGGGTCTCTCTTTCCATCTTCTTGGAAATCTATTGATATGTGAATTGTGTCTAGGGTATTCTGAGATTCTGGGCTAATATGCCCTTATCAGTGACTGCATACCATCTGTGTTCTTTTGTGATTGGTTTACCTCACTAAGGATGATATTTTCAAGTTCTGACCATTTGCCTAGGAATTTCGTGAATTCATTGTTTTTAATTGCAGTGTAGTATTGCATTGTGTAAATATACCGCACCTTCTGAATCCATTTTTCCATTGAGGGACATCTGGGTTCTTTCCAGCTTCTGACTATTATAAATAAGGCTGCTATGAACATAGTGGAGCATGTGTCCTTATTGCATTCATGGAAAGCCTCTGGGCATATGCCCAGGAGTAGTATAGCCGGATCCTCCAGGAGTGTCATGTCCAGTTTTCTGAGGAACCTCCAGACTGCTTTCCAGAGTGGTTGTACCAGCTTGCAATCCCACCAGCATTGGAGGAATGTTCCTCTTTCTCAACATCCTCACCAATAACTGCTGTCTCCTTGTTTTTGATTTTAGCCATTCTGACTGGTGTGAGATGGAATCTCAGGGTTGTTTTGATTTGCATTTCCCTAATGACTAAGGATGATGAACATCTCTTTAAGTGCTTCTCAGCCATTAGATATTCTTCAGGTGAGAACTATTTGTTTAGCTCTGTACCCCATTTTTAATAGGGTTACTTGGCTCTCTGGGTTCTAACTACATGAGTTCATTGTATATATTGGATATTAGCCCTCTGTCGGATGTAGGGTTGGTAAAGATATTTTTCCAATTTGTTGGCTGCCATTTTGTCCCTTTGCCAGTGTCCTTTGCCTTACATAAACTTTGTAATTTTATCAGGTCCCATTGGTCAATCCTTGATCTTAGAGCATAGGCTATTGGAATTCTATTCAGGAAATACTCCCCGGTGCCCATATGTTCAAGGTTCTTCCCTAGTTTTAAGTGTGTCTGGTTTTATGTGGAAGTCCATGATCCACTTGGACTTGAGCTTAGTGCAAGGAGATAAGAATGGGTCAATTTGCATTCTTCTGCATGTTGTCCTTCAGTTGAACCAGCACCATTTGTTGTAAAAACTATTTTTGTTTAAACTGCATGGTTTTAGCTCCTTTGTCAAAGATTAAGTGACCATAGGAGTGTGTATTCATTTCTGGGTCTTCAATTCTGTTCCATTGATCTACATACATGTCACTGTACCAATACCATGCAGTTTTTAACACAATTTGAGCTGCCTCTCTTAATGTACCAAGATGATGAGCTGACTCTCTCTTTATTTTTTACTTTTATATTTTTTGTTCTTTTGAGACAGGGTTTCTCATTGTTAGCCTGTCTGTCCTGGAACTCACTCTGTAGAACCGGCTGTTCTCGAACACAGAAATATCGCTGCCACTATCTCCCAAGGGCTTGAATTAAAAGCCACCACTGCCTCACACTGACTATGAAAATACCACTTGCTGGCCTTACTGTCTTAAGATAAGAAGGTACTGAGCTGATTCTTTTAATGTACCAAGAACCTGGCTTGACTCTTTTAAAGTACCAAGCTGATGGCCTGACTCTCTGAATGCACAAAGCTGCTGTCCTGACTCTTTAAAGGTACGGAGCTGCTGTCCTGAGTCTCTTAAGGTACTAAGATTCTGAGCTGACTCTCTGAATGCACGAAGCCACTGGGATGACTCTTTGAAGGTACCAAGCTGCTGAGTTGCTTCTCTAAAGATACCAAGATGATAAGTTGACTTTCTCTTTCTTGTTTTTTCAATTTTTTTTATTTTTTGGTTTTTTGGGACAGGGTTTCTCTGGGTAGCCCTGGATGTCCTGGAACTCACTCTGTAGAGCAGGCTGACCTTGAAGTCGCAAATCTGCCTGCCTCTGCCTCCCAAGTGCTGGGATTAAAAGCATACTTCACAACTACCTGACATTCACTCTCTTAATTCACCAATTGCTGAGCTGCATCTCTTAATGTATCAAACTACTGAGCTGTCTCTCTCAAGTTACCAACCTGCTGTCCTCAGTCTCCTAATGTATCAAGCTGCTGGCCTGACACTCTTAAAGTTGCAAGATGCTGAGCTGACTCTCTTAAGGTACCATGCTGCTAGCCTGACTCTCTTAAGATACCAAGATGATAAGCTGAGTCTTTCATTTTTTATTCTTTTTCTATTAGCCACAGAGTTTCTCTGTGTAACCCTGCCTGTCCTGGGCTAGACATACTTTGCTGCCACTCTGTGTACAAGGCTGACCTCAAACTCAGAAAATTGCTTGTCCTTGCCTCAAAAGTGCTGATATTAAAGGCATGCACCTCCAGTGCCTGCCACTAACATTCTGAAGGTACCAACCTGCTGGCCCGAGTCTCTTAAGGCACCAAGTTACAGATCTGACACTTTAAGGTACCAAATTAAGCTCAATCTCTTATGGTATCAAGATGATGGTCTGTCTTTCTTAAGGTACCAAACTCCTGCACTGACTCTCTGAAGTCAACAAGCTGCTGGCCTGAATCTCCTTATCTTCCAAGCTGCTGGGCTGACATTTCAGATCCAAACTTCTGAGTTGCCTCTCTAAAATTATCACAATGTTGAGTTGATCCTTTCTTTCTTTTCTTTTTAATTATTTATTTTTGGTTTTTTGAGACCGGTTTTCTCTGTGTAACCCTGACTCTACTGAAGTAAACTCTGCAGACCAGGCTTGACTTGAAGTCAGAAATCTGCTTGCTTCTGTCTCCCAAGTGCTGGAATTTTTTTTCTTTTTTTCTTTTGGATATATTCTTTCTTTACATTTCAAATGATTTCCCCTTTCCTGGAAGCCCCCCATCACTGAAAGTCCCATAAGACCTCTTCCCTCCCCCTGTTCCCCAATCAACCCATTCCTGCTTCCCTGTCCTGGTCTTCGCCTACACTCCTACACTGAGCATTTCCAGGACCAGGGGCCTCTCCTTCCTTCTTCTTGGGCATCATTTGATATGTGAATTGTTTCTTGGGTATTTCAAGCTTCTGGGATAATATCTGCTTATCACTAAGTGCATACCATTTATCAAGCTACTGGCCTGACTCTCTTAACCTAACAAGCAACTGGGCTGACACTCTTAATGAACCAATGTACTGAGCTGATTCTCTTAAGGTATCGAGTTGCTTGGATGACTCTCTTAAGGTACCAAACTGCTGAATTGATCCTTTGGAGGCACCAAGCTGCTGGCCTGACACTCTTAAGGTATCAAACTGTTGGACAGACTCACTGAAGGCAACAAGATGATGAGCTGATTCTCTAAGGGTTCCAACCTGCTTACCTGAATATCTTAAGGTACCAAGCTGGCTGAGCTGATACTCTTCTGGGTCCAAGCTGCTGAAATGAGTCTCTTTCTTTTTACATTTTTAATTTTTATTTTTGGGGTTTTTTTGGAGACAGGGTTTCTCTGTGTAGCTCTGACTATACTGGAATTCACTCTGCAGACCACACTGCCCTCGAAATCAGAATCCTCCTTTCCTCTGCCTTGCAAGTGCTATAATTAAAGGCTTGTGCCACCACTTCCTGGCAGTGACTCTCTGAAGGCATCAATCTGCTGGCCTGACTATCTTAAGACAGCAAGGTACTGAGCTGACTCTCTTAAGGTACCAAGCTGCTGGCTTGATTCTCTTAATATACCAAGGGACTGAGCTGACACTCAGAAGGCACCAAGCTGCTGGTCTGACTCTCTTAAGGTACCAAGCTGCTGGGCTGACTCTCTCTTTCTATTTTTTAAATTCTTAATTCTTTTTTTTGATTTTTGACTCCTGGTTTCTCTGTATAGCCTTGGCTATCCTGAAACTCACTTTGTAGACCAGGCTGGCTTCAAATTCAGAAATCTGCCTGCCTCTGCCTCCCATTACTGGGATAAACAGTATTTGCCACAACTGCCTGGCACTGTCTTTCTTTAGGTACCAATTGCTGAGCTGACTCTCTTAAGGCCCCAAACTACTGAGATGACTCTCTTAAGATACCAAGTTGCTGGCCAGTATGGTACCAGACTGCTGGCTTGACACTGTTAAGGAACAAAGATACTGAGATGACTATCTGAATGCACCAAGCTAATGGGATGACCCTCTTAAGGTAACAAGGTGCTGAACTGCCTCTTTAAATATACCAAGATGATGAGCTGACTCTCTGGTTCATTTTTTTCTTAGTTTTTTTTTATTTTTTGCATCTTTGAGACAGGGTTTCTCTGTGTAGCCCTAGCTGTCCTGGTACTCACTCTGTAGACCAGGCTGGCCTCAAACTCAGAAATCTGCCTGCCTCTGCCTCACATGTGCTTGGATTAAAGGCGTGCTCCACAACTGTCACTGACTCTCTTAAAGTACCAATTGCTGTGCTGATTCTCTTAAAGTACCAAACTCCTGAACTGACTCTTATAAGGTACCAAGATTCTGACCTGACCCTCTTGAGGAAACAATCTATTGAACTGATGCTCTTAAGGTACCAAGATTCTGTGCTGAATCTGTGAAAGCACCAAGCTGCTGACCTGACTCTCTTAAGGTACAAAGCTGCTGGCCTGACTCTCTTAATGTACCAAGATGCTGGCATGACTCTCTTAATGTACCAACTGCTGGCCTGTCTCTCTTAAGGTACAAAGATGCTGAGATGACTCTCTGAAGGCACCCAGCTCCTTGCCTGACAGTCTTAAGGTACCAAGATGCTGAGCTGAATCTCTTAAGATAACAAACTACTGCACTGAGTCTCTTAATGCACCGAGCTTCTGGCCGATTCTTTTATGGTACCAAGGTACTGAGCTGACTCCCTTAAGGTACCAAGCTGCTGGCTTGACTCTCTGAAGGCACCGAGCTGCTGTCCTGACTCTTTAAAGGTACCAAACTTCTGGACTGACTCTCTTAAGGTACCATGCTGCTGGCCTGACTCTCTGAAAGTACCAATCTACTAACCTGATTTCTTCAGGTACCAAGATAATCATCTGACTCTCCTAAGGTACCAAGTTGCTGCCCTGACTCTCTTAAGGTAGCAAAGTACTGAGCTGACTCTCCTTATGAACATGAGGATCATCTTTTCCTGCTTGCTTCTGTCATCCATCCAATTTGACACCAGACGCTTTTTTAATGATTCCATTCTTTTATTTATTTATTCATTAATTTTGTTATATGTGCTTCGGTGTTTTGACTGTCTGTGTGATGGTGTCAGGTCACCTGGATAAGGAATTAGAGATGGTTGTGTACTGTCATGTGGGTACTGGGAATTGAACTTGGGTCCCCTGAAAGAAAAGCCAGTGTTCTTAACCACTGAGTAATCTCTCCATCATCTTGACCCCAGTTTCTAGAGCCTTTCTTCTTGGCTACTTCTCCATTCCATGTACTCCAAGCATTCCTCCCGTCGATGTGTATCTTTTAAAATTTAATCTATTATTTCATGAGTGTGAGTGTCTTCCTCTGCCTGTCTGGCTGTGCATACTATGCAGGCAATGTATATGGAGGCCAGGAGAGAGTGACAGATCATCTGGCTCTGCAGATACTGTGTGGTGTGAGGATGCCTGGGGAGTGCTGAAGTCCCACCCAGGATTTCAGTAAGAGCAGTCAGTGCTCCTAACTGCTGAAGCCTCTCTCCATTACCCACTGTCCCTTCTCATGGGGTCAAGCTTCTCTGTTTGATGATGACCCTTACTCTCTTGAGCCCTGTCATAGAGCTTCCTTTTGGATATCCCTGTGCCTCAGTGGGAAGAGTCCCACCAAGGAAGTTTAAGAACTAAACAAACAGGATATTATCCATTTACTGACTGCATTGTATATCAGGCACTGGACCTCCTTGAGCAGTGCCCCTAGTCTATGACAGTCTGTAACAGTAATATAAGAACTCACTTGTAAATAATATCCTTGCAAGTATAATTTAAGTGAAAATGAGAACACAGTGGATTAGAGAAGGTCCCAAATGAAATGAGTTAAAATCTTAGGAAACCTCCACAGTCAGGGGCTGTGGGTATGGCTGAGCAATTCAGATCACCTCTGGCTCTGACAGGGACCAGGAATCTGTGCACAAGTGCTCATATTCAGGTGGATTACACATCCAGGGATTTCAGAACTGCTGAACCCTCTTCTGCCCACTGAGGGCAAGCCCAAAAGAAGTCTACATTTCTTTTTCTGGCAAGAAAAGCCATAAGAGTGGTGAAACATTAGCAAACTCAAAGAGCTACAAAAATGGGAAGATCCTGTGAGGCCAGACAGAACAAGGTTTCAGAAGGTAGAAGAGTCCAGGAAGGATTGCTCCCTAGAGCTGTCCAGCAAGGTGTTATAAACCCCGGATTGGAGCCAGCAGAGCTTGGAGCATGTCATCTGCCAATTTTCTCAGTCATCTGGTAGGTAGTAGTTTCTTTCCCGGGCCCTGAAGCCTAGAGAATCAGGGCTGTGTAAAAGGGTTATAATGAACATGCATCACTTTCCAGACACAGGATGAAAGGCCACAGAGCGGCCACCTCCTCCAGCTCATCCCAGAGCCAGGAGATTCATGCTTCTCCAACACCCTCCCCAAGGCTCAGTCAGCCTGCATCTCAGGTCCACTGGCACAGTAAGGCATTGGCTAAAATGTAACCTAGCCATATCCGAACACACAGGGGTCTTCTGGATACACCTTAGGATCTGCCCAGGGGTAAAATTCCCTAACTGTTTTGTCTAATCATTCTGTGGTTTTAGCTTCATTGGGATTTAGGACACAGACACCTTTTGAGTACATTTTTTGGCACAATTCCATCACTGCCTATTTATTTCAAAACACAAAAGTCTATGCCTTGTTGTTTATGCCTACACAGAAATGAGATTTGGTCAAAGGTGTTGAGATAGCTGCTCCTTTTCTCTCCTCTGAAGATTCCTGCCCTAGCCCAAACACTGATATTTGCGGCCACTCTCTTAAGGTCTCAGATTACAGTACAAGAAACAAAATGAGGCAAGCAGGGAGTGGGAAAGTGTGGAACCTCAGCTTCCCTGTTGTGCTGTGAGGCCACATGTCCTGTGCCACCTTGTTACAACTGAGAGCAGGGGTTACAGTGAACCCAGCAATGAAGTGTGGAATACTGCTTTGATCGACTATAGAAATATCAGAGAGTGGGGGACTAATGAATCTGTGATTTTAAGCCAGGAGCCATGAAGTGACTTCTGACATACTCAGTAAAGGGTCCAACTCCTAGGGATAAGTTAGGCCTACTACAACAGATCCCTCAGCATCTCCCCCATAATGCTTCCACATCTGGTGAACTGTAGTCCCCGGACACACTTGGTGCTCCCAAATTCTTGCTCTGCCCTGAGTACAGGCAAACCATGAAACACATAATAATAGGAAGAGGGACCAGAGTTTGGATTCAGGGTTGTAGTACCATTCTGAGGGAGGATGATTACACTCTGATGAGAAAGGGGTTGAAGTTCTCCAGGTAGGAACTAGAAATTTACACTGTGGAAACTTCTGCATCTCTGTGGATAGCCTCCGATCGTTGACTTGTACTATCCCTTGGTATCTTTCTAAACATCTCCTGACGTAACCTCCTGTCATGTGGGACATGAAAAAGTCACATCTCTGTCCACTCTACTCCATACACACTTCTGCAGTTGTGGCCCATCTGGTTCTTCTGGAGTCATCCCCCTCCCTACTGCCCGGAGGCAGGCATTCTTCCCATAGCAGACCCTGCTTCATGAGGGTAGTTCTGAGCTCACACTCCTCCATACCAATTCCCACAGACCTGGGTACACACTCTGCTTGTGTGTGCATACTGGCCTGCTCCTCCTTCATCAGAGTCCTCAGGGTCACCCATTGAGAGTCACCGATAACAGAATGTGAGCCCTCTTCAGAGTGTCCTTCAGCTTGCAGCATTCCTGAGATTAAGTACTGTTTATGTGAGTTGCCATGTTTACACCATATAGGGGAGAAAGTTTCTGCAAGTGACTGGCATCTGCTTCCCTTGTAACCTGAATTTAGGATCAGAATGGCATCATTGGTCGTCATAGCCTCTAAAGATCAGGGAGAGTGTGGGTGTTCATGCTCACCGCCAAGGGGTCATTTGGGTTGATTTGGGTTCTTTGTTCTTGGGTCAATTCCATGTCAGGGACTTAGGGACTCCTGGTCAGAACATAGAGAGGCTCCGGGGAGCAGAACAGAGGGCAGAAGTCAAAGAGGTAGCAGTACTGGCAATAATGTGTCCAGCATTCCACCCTGGTGCATGAGTACCTCTCAGCAAGGCAGTAGCAAAGCAGGCAGTGTGGTCTATGAAACAATGGGACCCTTGAGCATGCCAACCTCAGACTTTTGAGAAGGTATGCCTCTGTTAATCTCAGTGGAGAGACCCAATCTTCTTCTTGTAAAATGGTCTATGCCAGGGTTTTGACTGCCCACCACCAAAAAGTGTTCACATCTTGGGGTAGTGTATCTTCCATGAAGAGCAATTTTCTTCTCTTTGTCTGCACTTGAAGGGAAGGGAACTGGACCTCTAGGCTCATCCCTGTGTCTTCAACCTTAGACAGGAATGACACAGATCAGGAATCAAAGATTCCAGGATAGATATTCCCTGGGTGAATAACATGCCCCTATACAGATTAAAAACATGACCCACAGTGATGGGGACACAGAGAATGCAGGCATCATCTTGTTTCTGACCACTGTACATTTACGCTCCATGTTTTCCACCCAAGCTGACCACCCTCACTTAATTTGAAGCTGCCAGACACTTGACTCTCCTCCTCTTTTGTGGGCTCTGACATCAATGGAGGATTTTTCAAATATGTTCCTCAGTTTTGAATTGCGCAACAGATTTCTGCACACATATGGATCAAGGGAAACGTGACCATGTTTTCTGAGTTAAATGTTGGAGATGATTTTAACAGATCTCATCATGACGAGCTGGTAATAGTGGCTCACACAGCTCCCATGAAATCCAGAGCCATGTCTTTCTCTGCAGACTGTGGGAGAGGCAGAGTTTTCTCTCACAGTGCTTGGTTACTGTTGCTGGACATTCAGGTGAGCTGATCTAGAGGTAGTTTCTGCCTTTAAATGAAAGATGCCCTGAGGCTCTGTGGTAGAACTGGGACCTCCATATTTTCCCCAGATCCCACATCCTGTACTATAGTACATGATGTGACTTGAGAGCTCCCAGTATATGGAACCCAGCTTCCCTACACTTCCTGTCACATAAACCACCCTGAACTAAGTCATGGGATGTGAAGCATTCTGTCCACCATCACATGGTTAGGAAGGGTTGGACCATGTCTTCCTTCTTAGGATTGTTCTGAGAATCCTCAGGGAGACTCCTGGTGGATTTCACAGGAGATGAAGAAGGCTACTGTGAGAAGGGCTATTCTCTGCCCAACCCCCTTGCCATCTCTCTCTTGTTGGCACTCTCTCTCATGCTACATTTTTTCTCATTTATGGACATCTTCTCTGCCTCTTAAGACAGTGTCTGACTTCAAAGTCTTGGCTTGCCTGGAATTCACTACATAGACTGTGCTGGCCCCAAATCACAGAGATCATTCTGGTCCTGCATCAAAAGTGCAGGAATGACATGCATTTACTACAAGGTCAGAACACTCTCATCCTTACTCCAGTCCAGCATGCTTTCATGGTTAATGAAGCAGTTATCTAGGCGTTAAAGGGAAGCCTCCCCTCCGCTTATCGCTCTCAATGGATTCCTCCCCCACCCCTTCTAATGCTCTCCATTCCATATCCAGACTCAATCATGTCCTTGGAGTCCTATTGTTTTATCAAACCTCGTTTCTGAAGGGAATTTATGTGTCAGCTTTGAGGACTTGCCACTGTGGGCCTTCTTCTCTTTTAGTCACCCTTATTATCTAGTGTGCTTTCTTAAGCCTCGAAGGAAATTAAAGCCACAGGGTCAAGTCTGTTGTCTTCTTTATTCACTGCTTCTATGTTAGAGCCTTGGAATTAGTTAGGGGAGTTAGTTGATGAAGGAATGGGTAAAGTTCCATCAAATGTCTTGCATACTAGGGCTAAGGGTGAATGTGTGGTCGCAATGAGTATTAGGAATCTCTATGGTAATGCAGGACTGCTCTCCTTCAAAGGAGCTCTAGCTTGAACAGCCCATGTTGAAGACGGTTTTGAGCTACACAAGGACCCCCATCATAATCAAGGCACAGGCCCCCAATGTGAACTACATCCAGGATCCATGCACCCTCGAGTAGAGCCACACACTACCTGGCTTATTCATAGAAATCCCAACACCATCACTGCTGTCCTCGACGCTACCACAGAATTTCCCTGTCGAACACTGTCTAACCATGTAATGTTCAATTATTATTCTGAACGCATAGTGGATTTTGTTTGTCCACCCAGAGACACATTGCTTCTATGGTGCCTAAGCCAGAACTCTAGTCCTCCAGGAAACATAGCAACACTCTCTTTCCATCACTCAGTGAACACTCCAGGGATCACCGCACCTTACATTTATATGTTCTTCCTATGATAGGGACAAGATGCATAGGAGGACCCATATTTCTCCTCCTGAAGCCTGCCATTGGCCAGTGGAGCATTGTGAGCTCATGCTGCGCTCCCATTGGTTGGTTTGCAGAACAATGCCCACTGGTTACCAAGCTCCCAGGAGAGGCTGTGAAACCGACTCCCACTGAGCTGCTGGGGTGGTAAGATGAGCTTGGCTCTCCTAAGGGCTGCCCAATAGTCATCTGGTACCATTTCCCAGGAGTTCAGCAGGACAGCAAGAGGTGGCACCATGGGGCTCACGAGATCTAAGCCTTCATGCTCCTGCTGCAGCAGTTTCCCTGACTCTGGTGCCAGACGTTGAGTCAGGGCGTTGCTTAGGGTCGTGCACTACTTTCAGTTGACGATTGAAACTGTGGAAAGAGAGCGAACACACGTAGATGGTACTCCTTGATGTACTAGTTTTCTTTGTGTGAAACACCTCAGAAAGACCCTCCTTAGCTGTGAACTGTGAACTCAGCTGTGCGAGTTGGGGGGAGGGCATGGAGGTGTTAGATCAGGCCTACAGATCTCCTCAGTGGCTTCTGAGCTGGAGGGTGTCCCCAGGTAACAATGAGTTGGGTGAACTTTGACCCTCTCCCAAATTCTCCTCGTGGGCCAATGTGGGAAGATACGATCTGAGATACAAAAGGTCCTTGAGAGTCTTTCTACTTCCAGGAGCAGGGAAGCGCTCTTCCACTGAACACAGATTTCCCCTTGCTTCTACTCCAGCTTGGTTCTGGAGGCAAGAATGGAGTCAATCCAAGTTCTTTGTCATGGGTGGATGTTCAGGGGCCATGCTTTCTCCCAACTCACTTTGTTCCCTGCAAGGCGGATCTCACATTTAGTCAGTCCTCAAACAGAATTGGTAGAAGAACTGTTGGTGGGTGGGAGTCTAGGGCAATGCAAGTTTTCCTGAGGTGGATGGCATCCAAGCTCTGAAGCCATTCTAATGTTTCTCTGGTGATTCTTTCTGTCAAACGTGTGGTTAATATTCATGACCAGTCCTTCCAGAGAAGCCCTTATCTTGCCATGCCAATCCTACGGCCATTGGGCTGTGAAGGCTGGAGGGTCACAAGTTTGATTCCAACCTAAACTGCATAAAGAAAGAGTCCAGGGCCTCTTTAGTGCCACAGGGTGAGCCTTGGCCTGACAAATACAAATTCATTTCACGAATTATCTGATTGTTATGCTGGAGATGGAAACTAGAGTCTCCTGCTCTAGGTCAGCCTCACTCTAGTTCCTTTCCTCACATTGAGAGACTCAAGGACTCATGGTGTTGCCCAGGATGGCCTCAGTCTTGATCTGAAGCTTAAGAAGGTCTTGAACATGTCATTGTCTCTGTTATTCTCCCTAGTAGCAGGGTTGAAATACCTGTGCTCACAAGCCTGTCTCTGATGAGTCCATAAAATCCCTACCTGCTGCATCTCACTATGGGAACTTGTTAAGTAACACTTTACAGTGACTGTGTTCCCATAAATAATGTCCACCCATAGACACAGTGACTGCAATAGCATTTGATCTCTAAGTTGTACAAGACACTCACAGTTGCCAAGGAGTCGTCATGTATGTGCTGGTTAATGCGCACAAGAGAAATCAGGAGACACCGATTGCAAAAGTGGACCTAGACGTAAAGATATTTACTTGGGGTTATGCAGACCATCAGGGAAGGACACTGGAGTTATAACCAAGGCTATCTGGGTCTCAGCTCAGGCTCTTCACTGGGATCCTCCTGTGAAGAGCATGGCAAAGCCAAGACTGTAACTTGACATTCTGCCTTAAGAATCCTACAGAGAGAAGCCCCATAGTTCTTCCAGTCCTCCGCATGTGCTCCCCAAATCAGAAGCAATGTTTGTAGAAGGATACATACTGAACTGTATCATCCCAGGGGAGGATTATTTGGAGTGGGCATTTGCTTTGGAGACTATTTCGTGGCACCTGTGGTGTCCCCTATTCACAGGTGAACCAAACACAAAAGTTGTAAAGGGCACCGTGACGAGTTGCGGGAATGACTATGGCTGGATCAAAAACTGTGTCTTCTTCAGCACGGATGTTGTTATTGGTGCTGTGTCTCTGCATGCTGGTGACAAAATCTTTGCATTTGTGGAGGAAGACACACTCTTCCATGAATTAAAATCAACAGAAGTCAGCTTTCCATAGGTTTGGGAAGTCTTCATTTTCCCAAGGAGTGGTCTTCTGAATTCGTGCCATAGAGAAGCTTGTGATGCAATGGATCATAGGCCTGGGGACTACTGGGAGTTATATATGTATATATATATATATATGGAGAGAGAGAGAGAGAGAGAGAGAGAGAGAGAGAGAGAGAGAGAGAGAGAGGGAGACATAATTTTCTTTCAGTTCGGAAAGTCTTCTCATATGATTGTTTTGAGAATATGTTCTGAGCCTTGGAGCTGGGACTCTTCACCATCTATTCCTATCATTCTTAGGTTAGATCTTAATATCATATTCCATATTTCCTGGATGTTTTATTTCAGGAATTTTTTTTTAGATTTAACCTTTTCCTTGACTAGTAGATCAATTTCTTCTATTGTATCTCCTATGCCTGATATTCTCTCTTCAATCTCCTGTACTCTATTGGTGATGCTTGCATCTGTTTTTCCAGTTCTCTTCCCCAGGTTTTCCATCTCCAGAATTCCCTCCACGTGTGTTTTCTTTATTGCTTCTATTTCCAATTTCTAGTCTTGCACAGCTTTATTCATTCCTTGACCAGGTTAATTATATTTTCCTGTATATCTTTAAGGGATTAATTTTTTCCTTGTTAAAGACCTACAAATTTTTTATTGTATTTTCCTGTATTTCTTTAGGGATTTATTAATTTCCTCTTTAAAGGCTTCTGTCATCTGTATAAGATCGTATTTAATGTAATTTTCTTGTCCTTCAGTTGTGTTGGAATATCCAGGGCTTGCTGTAGAAGGATACCTGTGCTTTGGAGGTGACATATTGCCCTGACTTTTGTTGATTGTGTTCACTGGAGAACCTTTAGCCATATGGATGTCTTTGGTTCCTGAATATTTCTGTTGTAGTAGGTATCAGAGGATGGGTATCCTTGGGTTGTAGGGTTCTGGATCTGTATAGTTCAAGAGTCTCGGGTCTGAAGAAGGTAGGAGGAGAGGTGTCAGTAGAATGGAGGTCCGCCGGGTATAGCAGGCTGCTCAGGACAATTCTGCTTGCTCCAGAGGACTCAGAAAACAGGGAACATGGGTAGAGGAATGAAATCTTTCAGATTCTGGGGTTTTAAAATTAACAAAACTATAGTCCTGTTCGTCCCAAACAAAATACCCAGAAATAGTGTACTAAGACTTTCAAAGCTGTGTAGTTTGGGGGAAATTATCTTTCAATATTTTCTTAAAGAAAACTAGCAAAAAAAGTAGAATGGGGAAAGCCAACCAGTGGCATTCTGAGACAAGAACATTAATACAGAAGAAAGAGGAAAGGGGTGAATATGAAGAAAATCAACTGTACATGCATATAAAATGTCATAATGAGACCCACTGTTAAACTGGAGTCGGTGGCTCATATCTATGATACAAGTACTCAGGAAGCTAATATAGGAAGATCACCACAAGTTTGAGGTCAGCTTGAAATACACGGTGAACTTTAGGTCACTTTTGCTTCAGAGTGAAAACTTTCATTCAGAAAAAAAGGAGGATGAGGAGGAAGGAAGGAAGGAAGGAAGGAAGGAAGGAAGGAAGGAAGGAAGGAAGGAAGGAAGGAAGGAGGAAGGAAGGAAGGAAACTCATTGATTTGTTTTGTACAACTAATATAACACTAGTAAAAATTACAAACAAAAGAAAATAGATTTGACCACCAAGATGGAATATGATTTTGTAAAGTCGAAAAATGATGTGTTTACAGGAAGAGAATTGAAATAGGTTTATAACCCAAGACAGAGAGGAGAAAAAAGGAAAACAATATCAAATACCATATTCTGGAAGCTCTAGGAGCATGGATATCAAAGCCATAACGTCATGCAAAGTAGAAAATGGCTTTTCCAACATGTAGCGCATCATTCTTGAAATTTTTAACTACACCTTGTCCATCAAAAGTGTTACTCACTCCTCTCCATGTTTACTACCCAAAGAGATGTAAACAGATTTACCAAAGTGTGGCAAGCCAACAGGACAGAGACAAAAGGAAGAGTGGAGAAATCTCTAGCCCATGAAGATGACATCTAAATGTCAAGGGTACTGTGTGGTTTTAGCAACAAAGGAAATATAGGTGTATGTGTGTGTGTGTGTGTGTGTGTGTGTGTGTGTGTGTGTTTGTGTGTGTGTGTGTGTGTGTGTGCGTGTGTGTGTGTGGGTGTTCTGACATAAAGATGCTAGTTATGTCCAGTCTTTTTTTGTTTTTTTTTAAATTTATTTTAAGTATTGCATATTAGCTCCAAGGCCTTAACACATGCACTCTAACACTGAACTGTATTCTTGCTTCCATTTTTGCTTTTTCTTTAGAAACAGAGTCTGATTAAGTTGCTCAGTCAAGATTTGAATTTGTGATCCTCTTTCTAACTCTCCTGAGTTGATGGATTTATAGACAGGACCATGCCACTAAGCATTGTGATCCTAAAAGCTTGATACTTTGGTCTGGTTGTGGTGGCTCATGCCTGTAAAACTAAAGAAATTAAAAGGAAGTTATTGCTGAAAGAATAGACACGAGAGGATGAATTCCAAGTACACTCTGAAGGAGGCAGACTAACAGCAGATACAAAAAGTCCAGTGTTCTTACAGGGAACTGGTCCTTGGGCAGGTGGAGCTTATAGGATAAGTTCAGGTCTAACATTCCCACCTTTAGTTGTATCCTGGATCAAATCCTTGACTCTGTGATGGGGACTTGTTTATATTTGGATCCAAACCCCATCGGATTAATGGTACTAGATAGGAATTTTCATGTAGTTGTTGTATTAATGATGCAAGAACCAGAAGTAATTAGCACAAGCAGAAGGAACAAAGGCCCTGTGATGGCTGACAACAGAGTTACTATCTAGAAGAAATCTGGAAATTGACAGGGCACCAGTCATTTGTTTGATCTCAGGTTCCAGTTTTGTAATATTTTTAGTGCTGCCAGATTATAATCCCGATCCCAAATGATTTGTATAGAAATAACAATTTTCTCTTAAAGCCATATAAAACCTCTTTGTTCTGCATATGTCCTATCATACTGTAGAACTAGTTCAGTTAATTCACCAGTTAATAAATCTGGGCACACTTTCCTGGTATGCCAGTTGGCATCATAGGTAGCAGTTTTGTCCCCTATGTCAGGGAATTTCCTTTTGACTTAGCCTTTATGCTGTCAGTGGGGCAAGAAACAAAAATCTATCTTCTATATCCACTTAACGCTGAAAATAGGGCATCATTGTCAGGTTCCTAGGAAGTCTGAAATGTTAGTCAAAGGCTGGGTAATGGGGCATTTATCAGAAATATCTGGTTAGCTGGGCCAGCTTAAGAGAGAAAGTAATCACATAAGCTGAACAGTTTTACATCAGCTTTCAGCAAAGTCTAGAACTCAGCAGTTGGCAGTCCACAAGTGATCCCCACCACATGAAATTCTGCTCCGACAAGTATAGACTATGAAAAAAGTTAAAGAAGGAGGTATATTCTTTTGATTTAGGATGAAATGTTCTATAGATATCTGTTAAACCCATTTGGTCCATAAATTCTGTTAGTTTCGCTTTGTCTCTGTTTAGTTTCTGTTTCCATGATCTGTCTGTTGATGAGAGCAAGGTGTTGGAGTCTCCCACTATGATTGTGTGAGGTGCAATGTGTGCTTTGAATGTTAGTAAAGTTTCTGTCATTAATGTAGGCGCCCTTGAATTTGGAGCATAGATGTTCAGAATTGAGTCCTTCTTGTTAGATTTTTTTTCTTTTGATGAGTATGAAGTGTCCTTCCTTATGTTTTTTTGATGACTTTTTGTTGGAAGTCAATTTTATTCAATGTTAGAATGGCTACTCCAGCTTGTTTCCTGGGACCATTTGCTTGGAAAATTGTTTTCAATCACTTTACTCTGAGGTAGTGTTTGTCTTTGACACTGAGGTGCATTTCCTATATGCAGCAAAATGCTGGCTCCTGTTTACATGTCCAGTATGTTAGTCTTTATCTTTTTATCAGGAAATTGGGTCCATTGATGTTATGAGATATTAAGGAATAGTGATTGTTTCTTCCTGATATTTTGGTTTCTTTTGGATTTGTTGAAAGAAAATTCCTGATTTTTCTATAGTGTAGTTTCCCTCCTTGTGTTGGAGTTTTCCAGTCATTATTCTTTGTAGGATTGGATATGTGGAAAGATACTGTGTAAAATTGGTTTTTTCATGGAAAACCTTGGGTTTTCCATCTATAGTAATTGAGAGTTTTTCTGGGTATAGTAGCCTGGGATGGCATTTGTATTCTCTTAGGATCTGTATGAGATCTGCCAAGGATCTTCTAGCTTTCATCATCTCTTGTAAGAAGTCGGGTGTAATTCTGATAGGTCTGCCTGTATATGTTACTTGACCTTTTTCCTATACTGCTTTTAATAGTTTTTCTTTTGCTCATTTGGTGTTTTGATTGTTATGTGATGGGAAGAATTTCTTTTCTGGTCCAGTCTCTTTGGAGTTCTGTAGGCTTCTTGTATGTTCATGGGCATCTCTTTCTTTACGTTAGGGAAGTTTTCTTCTATAATTTGGTGGAAGATATTTACTGGCCCTTTAAGTTGGGAATCTTCACTCTCTTATACCTATTATCCTTAGGTTTGGTCTTTTCATTGTGTCCTGGAATTCCTGGATATTTTGGCTCAGGAGTTTTTTGCATTTTGCATTTTCTTTGACTGTTTTGTCAATGTTTTCTATGGTATCTTCTGTACCTGAGATTCTCTCTTCTATCTCTTGTATTCTGTTGATGATGTATGTGTCTATGACTCCTGATCTATTTCCTAGGTTTTCTATCTCCTGGTTTGTCTCCCTTTGTGATTTCTTGATTGTTTCAATTTCCATTTTTGATCTTGAATGGTTTTATTCAATTCCTTAATCTGTTTGGTTGTATTTTCCTATAATTCTTTAAGGGATTTTTGTGTTTCCTCTTTGAGGGCTTCTACCTGTTTACCTGTGTTCTCATGTATTTCTTTAAGGGAGTTATTTATGTCCTTCCTATAGTCCTCTATCATCATCGTGAGATGTAATTTTAAATCAGTCTTGTTTTTCTGGTGTGTTGAGGTATCCAGGGCTCGCTATGGTGGGAGAACTGGGTTCTGATGATGCCACGTAGACTTTGTTACTGTTGCTTATGTTCTTGCCCTTGCCGTTCGCCATCTGGATAGCTCTGGTGTTAGCTGTTTTTGCTGTCTCTGACTGTGGCTTGTCCATCCTGCAAGCCTGTGTGTCAGTACTTCTGAGAGACCAGTTCTCTCTGGGAGGAATTTTGGTATGGAGAGAAGGAGTGCAGACAAGTCTGTGAGCACAGGCAAAGCTGCCACTGCTGCTCAGAGGGACACACCCAGAAAACACAGGACATAGGAACCTAGGAGCATCCTGGGACAGAAGCCTTCCAGGCAGGAAGGATAGCAGGATAAGAGTTCTCAACTGGAAGCAGGAATATCTGGAAGGTGCATAATAAATATACACAATCTACTTTTTGTGGTCAAAGCCGACAGAAAATTTTTCGAGGCTTAAAGTTTCTTTTCTCTCTCAGTCTCTGCTCTTTCTCACTCGTTTGCCCACAGCTTGAGAATTCACACACTCTGCATTCTCCTGAGCACTCTGCTTTTCTTGAATTCCCATACTCAAACACACCTCGGTGTGTTCCACTTTCACTCTGCACACTCTTCACACACATCGCACACAAATCTCACATATACACCATATGCACTCTCCTTTCACTCACAAACACATTCTCCATCTGCACCTCACGTTCTCTCTTGACTCACTCTTCACATTCTCCCTCCACTCACTCTGCACAATTTTTCTCATTTCTCTCTCTCTCTCTCTCTCTCTCTCTCTCTCTCTCTCTCTCTCTCTCTCTCTCTCTCTCTCTCTCTCTCTCTCTTCCCCCCTCATTTGCTCTCCATATTCACCTCACATACTCCTCATTCGCTCTCCCTCTCACTCTCTCGCCTCTTTCTTGCCCCAGTCTTTTATTGATACTCCAAAAGCAGATAAAAAGACATTTTATAATCATTGCCAAATCAAATTCAAAAGAATAACCAGAAACTACAAAGAATCAAGAAATACAATTGTTCCTCAAGGTTCCAAGCTTCCCTATTCCCAGGCCTATAGCCAAAATAATAATAATTGCAAATTTATCATTATTATCATCTAAACTTTACCTTTTAACTTATTATACCTCAGAGCTCAGAGCTCTGAGGCCAGACACTTTGATTTACTTTTGAAACTCTAATGATAAATGGCATGGGAAAAGCTGCCAGTGGCCAGAAGGAGTCAAGTTAACCCTTAACTCAGCATTTCTGCTAGTTTTCTGTTTCTACACATTGCACACAATGAGTCTTCTAGGAGTCCCAGTGTTTTGAATTAGTTTTACTAATATAAGATTTTACATATTCTATACTTGCTTATTCAGAAACCACTCTCAAATGTGCAAAACTTATTTCATAACTTTAATAGTTTTTTCTTTCTCAGGATCCCAGTGTTGGCTCTATTTCATTTTCTAATAATTTCGTCAAACTTTCTTTGCAAGTCAAGCATTACTTTGGAACTACCATTGTGTAGTGATGACGTTTCCAAGATGAGAACACATAGCATGCATCTGGACATTTAGGACTTTTCGAATGCTGCAACCCTTCAACAGTTTCCCATGTTGTGGCCATCCTCCAACCAAAAAATCTTTCTGGTTTCTACTTCAGAACTGCAATTTTGTCATTGTTATGAATTGTAATGCAAACATGCACACTACACTAGGCTTGCCCTATGGAAGAGTTCTTTGATATTTGGTGCTCATAGGTGTAGATCTAACTTTTAACCTTGTATTTATTTCTAAAGATCACATATTAATAAAGACATTATAAAAAAGTATCTTATAAATTTAAAATGTCTGAACATCATAAACTTAAATATCTTAAAAGCTGGTCTTTACAAATATCCAGGTTATAAAATTTTTCTTTAGAACTCCAAAATTTCCTCTTTAAAAAGTTTAACTTATATCAACTGTGGGCTCTAGTAATGTTAGAATGAAGTACCTTTGTTATTTCAAGAGTAAAGACAGAGGATACAAGCATAATATATATAAGGCAAAACAAATCTCCAAAAGTGGAAACACCTATTGTCTCAAAAATCAATACCATCTAAGTGATACTTAGCTTACAAACTTCGACTACAAGCAAAGTGTGCTCTCCTATATGAATGCAAGGAAGTTCCAATTTAATATCTAATTAAACATGCATTGCCTTTATATCCTATCTTTTATAAACCTCGTTTTTTAAGACAGGAAGTAATTAACATAAAAATCCTATCAAAATTTAAATGTATCTTTAGAGACCTGTTGTCTCCCTGGTTGACCCATACTATAACCACAGGCTTGCCTTTAACCAAGATAGTAGTGAAACCATAGGACATTCATCCCCTCCAACAAAGACAGTTGACAGCCACATGGCAGTCCAAAGATGGTGGTGAAGACATATGGCATCTGCCCTTTCCAACCCTAGCCAAGAGGGCAATGAGCCATACTGAAGGCACCCACGCCACAACGGTACCAAGTATCAGGCGTTGGCCTGGGGGATTAACAGAAAATCTAATGGCTGAGAAGCACCAAAAGAGATGTTCATCATCTTTAGTCATTAGGGAAATGCAAATCAAAACAACCCTGAGATTCCATCTCACACCAGTCAGAATGGCTAAAATCAAAAACATAGGAGACAGCAGTTGTTGGCGAGCATGTGGAGAAAGAGGAACACTCCTCCAATGCTGGTGGGATTGCAAGCTGGTACAACCACTCTGGAAAGCAGTCTGGCGGATCCTCAGAAAACTGGGCATGACATTCCCGGAGGATCCAGCTATACCATATACCCAGAGGCTTTCCCTGAATGCAATAAGGACACATGCTCCACTATGTTCATAGCTGACTTATTTATAATAGCCAGAAGCTGGAAAGAACCCAGATGTCCCTCAACGGAGGAATGGATTCAGAACATGCTGTATATTTACACAATGGAATACTACTCTGCAATTAAAAACGATGAATTCACCAAATTCCTAGGCAAATGGTCAGAACTTGAAAATATCATCCTTAGTGAGGTAAACCAATCACAAAAGAACACACATGGTATGCAGTCACTGATAAGGGGATATTAACCCAGAATCTCGGAAAACCCTAGACACAATTCGCATATCAATAGATTTCCAAGAAGATGAAAAGAGATACCCCTGATCCTGGAAAGACTGGATGTAGTGGAATGCCAGGACAGAGAAGCGAGAGGGGGTTGAATGGGGAAAAGAGGGAGGGAACGCGGCTTATGGGACTTTCATTGAGGGAGGAAACAGGAAAGGGGAATGATTTGGAATGTAAATAAATAAACTTTGAAAATAAATAAAAAAGAGAGAAACAGCTCAGCATGTTGGTACTTTTAGAGTGTCAGGCAAGTAGCTTGTTACTTTTAGAGAGTCAGCTAAGTAGCTCAGGAGAGGAGCTGGGTACCTTAAGAAAGACAGGCCAGCATCTTGCTACCTTAAGGGAGTCACCACCAGGCAGTGGTGGCACATGCCTTTATTCTCAGCACTTTGTAGGAAGAGGCAGACAGATTTTAAAGTTTGAGGCCAGCCTAGTGTACAGAGTGAGTTCCATGACTGCCACAGCTACACAGAGAAACCCTATCTCAAAAAACAAAAAAATAAAAAATTAAAAAGAAATGAAAGTGATAGTCAGCTTATCTTCTTGGTACTTTTAGAGAGGCATCTCAGCACTTTGGAACATTAAGAGATTTAGCCCAGCAGCTTGGTAAGTTAGGAGAGTCTGGCCAGTAGCTTGTTGCCTTCAGATAGTCAGTGCAGGAGTTTGTTACCTAATGAAATACAGTCTATCATCTTGATTCCTTATGAGAGTCAGCTTAGCTTCGTACCTTAAGTGTGACAACGCTGAAGGTTGGTTCCTTAATAGAGTCAGGCCAGAAAGTTGGTACCTTCAGAATGTCATTGTCAGACTGTGGTGGCACATGCCCTTAATACTGGCACTTGGGAGGCAGAAGCAGGCAGTTTTCTGAGTTTGAGATCAGCCTTGTCTACAGAGTGGCAGGAAAGCAGGTCTACCAAAGGACAAGCAGAACTACACAGAGAAACTCTGTCTCTAATAAAAAACGTAAAAAAAAAATTAAAAATTGAAAGAGAGAGTCAGCTCATCATCTTGGTAACTTATGAGAGTCAGGCCAGGAGCATGGTACCTTAAGAGAGTAATCTCAGCATCTTGTAACATTAAGAGTGTCAGACCAGCAGCTTTGCACCTTAGGAAAGTCAGCACAGCAGGTTTGTACTTTGAGAGAATCAGCTCAGTAGTTTGGTACATTATGAGATCCAGCTCAGCAATTAGTGAATTAATAGAGTGAATGTCATCTTGCCTTTAATCCCAGCATTTGGGAGGCAGAGGCAGGCAGATTTGTGAGTTGGGGCCCATACTGGTCTACAGAGTGAGTTTCAGGACAGCCAGAGCTACACAGAGAAAATCAGTCTCAAAACCAAAAAAAAAAAAAAAAAAAAAAAAAAAAAAAAAATTAAAAAAACCATTAATGTCACCATCTTGGTATCTTTAGAGAGGCAGCTCAGCAGCTTGGTGCCTTAAGATATTCAGCTCAGCAGTTTGGTACCTTAAGAGAGTCAGGCCAGAATCTTGGTATCTTAAGAAAGTTAGCTCAGTAGCTTAGTTCCTTCACAGACTCAGTCCAGAAGCTTTTTGCATTCAGAGAGTCATTGCATGGCAATCAGCATTTGTGAGGCAGAAGAAGGAAGATTTCTGAGATCAAGATGAGATTTGTCTACTGAGTGATTTCCAGCTCAGCCAGGGTTACACAGAGAAACCCTGTGTCAAAAATACAAAAACAACAAAAAAAAAATATAGAAAAAAGAGTCACAGAGATGGCACCGAGCCAATGCTGCTGGCCATTGCAGTCGTCCAAATGTCTGAGATATGATCACAGGACAGCCTGGCCTCGACCAAGTAAGTTTATACCCACCCTCTGACACCTTCTGAGATGCGGGAGGAGTTGGTGACTAGAGCAGTCTTTGTGCATCTGCTCCCTGCTCTGAGTGTGTAACCCTGAGGTGGGAGTTTTGGGCTTTGAAGCACCCCGGGACCCCTCTGGGCACTTAGGCTGGCTTTGTTCTTGAGTTTAGGGACACTGAGTTTTGCGCTCTGGGCAGCATCTGGAGAGCCTTGGTGGAAGATCCTCCTGGGGGACTCGGAAGCACTTTTCTGGGAAAGAACGCTGCGAAAGAAGATAGGTTTTAGGGAGGTGCAGGTGTGAGGTGGTTTGAACTATATCACGGAGAAAGCATGTCCTGCCCTGTGGATGGCTGCTTCGGCTGCCCAAACTTAACCAGAAAGAACTTTTACTATTACAGATGTTTCAAACAGACAGGCCGACCAACACACAAAAGCAGCAAAACCCCTGCATTTGTGAGTGTGCATTGGCAAGTTCTCACAAAACCTCAGGGCCATTCTTTCTGTTCTTCATTTTCTTGTTCTGTTTTGTTTTTCGGGGCATGTTCTCTGTGCGTAGCTCTGGCTGTCTGGGAACACACTCTGTAGAGCAAGCTGGCCGCAGACTCACAGAGGAGATTCCACTGCACTGTACCTCCCAAGTGTTGGAACTAAAAGCGTGGACCCCACTGCCTGCGGCCCATGTGCATTTTCATTGCTATAGACTCTAAACTTCTGAACCAGCGGCGATGTGAAATTATGGTTATGATTATTATTACAGCATGGATTATAGATACCAAAGTCTCACAACAGCAAGAAAGTTACTCTGCCACAGAATCATATATTCCCTGGAACAGTAAAGCAATAATTAAACTGAGGTCTTTTTAAAAGAAATAATTTGATATACTAAGATCTATAGTAATACAAAATGTGCCTAAATCGAGCAAGTCCTATTTTAAATTAGGTCAGATGCTATTTATTTTCAGAAAAGTCTTCATTTGGGTGTTTCTGTATCCTTGTACTTCTTGTTATTCATACTGAAGTTCTGAAGTGGTAGATATCATAGTTCCTATTCCCCACATGAATATTATGTTCAAATACAGTACATTTTTTTGCTGACTTTTAAATCATATGTAGGAAAATTTAAGCTCCTTGTGTGTATGTGTATGTTGGTGTATGTATGTGCATTTGTGTGTGTGTGTTTGTTTACACAAAGCATTTGTGTGTATTGCATTATGAGAAGCACAGTATACATGTTTTTTTGTTTGTTTTTTCAAGACCGGGTTTCTCTGTGTAGCCCTGGCTGTCCTGGAACTCACTCTGTAGACCAGTCTGGCCTTGAAATCAGAAATCCTCCTGCCTCTGAATTCCAAGTGCTGGGATTAAATGCATGCTCCTCCACTGACAAGCCACAGTGTGCAACTTACTCAGCAGACAGAATTTTAACCTTGTCTGACTTGAGGGGTCTCTCTGCTGTTGTACTGCATTCACAGGAGAATGCTCTAATATCTCGATGCCTATAACAATGTAGGAAGGACACTTGTACTCCTGGCCCTGGTTCACTCCGTGCTTTCCAAGGAGTGGAACAAAAGTTCTCAGGCTCACAGGGGTGGTAATGTGTATCTAGTTACATACCTCCAAGATCCTAGGTATATAATAGGAATTCTTGCCCTAATACAGATTTTCAACTATAATCGCAATTGTTAAACCAAATGCAATCTGTCTCCTATCTCTCATAGATGGATGTCGGTGTCTGATTATATCCCTTAAGGTGAATGAAATAGTACAATATACAAAAGTCCTTACAAGGGAATTCCTCATGAATCTACATGGAGTAATTAATGTTTTCTATCATTCTTTATATGTATATATATATATATACAAATTTATATGTGTGGTTATGTTTAAATATCTCCCTTATTTGCACCAATTGATGACACAAGACAATTTGTATACCAATAAAGAGTAAACTTACCACATGACAAATGGGCACTTGAGTTGCTCTGGATAAGCAGAAGAACTTAAGAAAATTGTTGGAGGAAAAAGGAAGTATGAAGGTGTCGATAGGGGAGGAACAGGAAGAGTATGTCTAGGTGCAGGTCGTCATGGGACCACTTGAATGTCTTCAGAGAGCTGTGCGCTGCACGTGTGGCTAACCCAGGTACAGGTAGGTAGTTGGGTATGTACTAGGGCACTGAAAAGAGGATCTAAATGTGAGAGAGACTTGGGGACTTTGAGGAAGGAAGGAGAGCCAAGTGTCCCTATCCCCCCACTCCCGAACTTCCCCCATACCTCTCCTAGTGCTGGTTGGTTGTTAGTGAAGGGTTGGGGTGGGCTGAGGATTGGATGGAAGGGAAGGAAGGAGAGAGAGATGGTGAGGGATTTGGAATTAGCTCATAGAGGATGCCTGGTTCCCTGGTGGCCTAGCGATGGTGATGCTTCCTTAGTAGGGGCTTAGAATTGGGGTTCCTGAGGCCAAGGCCTGGTATTCAAGGGGGCAGGATGAGAGGATGTGTTGGAATATTCATTCCTTCTTTCGATATGTCCTTGTCCTCAGCTCAGGGTGCTAGGATGCTTGCAGCCGAAATTGTGGAAGTGGGCGGCCTGCCCACCAGAGCCACTAAAGAGGACGGATGACTGGATGACTTTGTGGGCAGCATCCTCCAGAACTCCTGTTGAGTGGTACCTGAGAGACCAACCTGTGTGGCCAGGTAAGGAGACCAGGGTTTTCTTTCGTTCTCCCTAATTTTCATCTCCCATGGGAATTGGGCATCATGCCAGGGAAACTGAAGGCGTCCCAGGCACGCAGAACAGCCCACCCAATGCACTGGGTCTACAGCTGGGCCTCCTGCTGCCAGGCGGAAAGCAATTGGTGCTGGCCCTGGTATCCCAAAGAGGGGGTAGATTTCACACATCTGCCCCTTGTTGCTTCTGTTCAACTTCCCCTGTGCCCAGAGCTCTCTGATTACACCAGCAGGGAGGTTCAGTTTCATTACCAATCTGATGGCCCAGGGTCATACTGGGAGGGACTTCTTGGCTGCCCGCCTTGACCTAGAATCTTGAGAGAGTATGCCCAGAGACCCTGGAGTCTGCACCCCCAAGAAGAGAACTGAGACCTGGCTGTCAGCTTTAGGGGACACCCTTGTGGGCGGGGCCAGGCCGGCCTCCTGTGGATCTCTGGGCCAGCTCCATTCCCGCTGGCCTGGCTGGGCACCGAGGGGGCAAAGTCAGCTCCTGGTGCTCAAGTCCAGGTGTTAGTTTCTGAGGTCCCGCCCCCATGGTCGAAATTGGCACTGGGTAAAGGTAGGACTGCCTGAGGGTCCAGTGAAAGTAGCATTTCACCTGCCTTAGGGCTAGCCGGCCTCGCCGCTGGCCATTCAGTGGCTGGCAGGTGCCCTGCAGTTGATGACAGCCTGTGATATGTGACCCTTCATGTCTGCCTTGCACATTCCACATGCCTGCTCATTTATGCACCCTCACGAATACCACACACACACACACACACACACACACACACACACACATACACACACACACATGCTTAGCCCCCCTTCCCCCATTCAACAACATACAAAAACAGTCTTTAAGCATCCACAGTAGCCCGCTACGCAGCCCATCTTTGTTCTCTGGGAAACATTACCGCTTAGCTGCCATGTTGGCTGCTGGTTGGTGCAGGTTGGCGGTTTTTTTGCCTCTGGAAGGGCAGAGGGAGAGCGCCCATGCAGATAGTCAGTTGGCATTGTTGGTGCTTATCTCTGGGTTTCTCTTCCTATCTTTTGGAAAAGGCTCTTTCCTTGAGCCATTCTGCAGATCGCGATCAGGGTTCCAAGCCTGTCGGGAAAACACCCAAGGGCCCAGAAACCTTCAATGGTCTGGGATGCTCTATCATCATCTAATGCAGGCAAACTCACTGTGTGCCCCAAATAGTTGAGGAGGTTAGGCAGGGTCTATGCAGTGTCCTGGCTCGCTGAGAACCTGAGTAGAAACAGTCAGAGTATGTTGTATTCCCAAGGGTGTCCAAACAGGCCAGGCTTCCACAGTACCATCCCGGCTGGGCCCTTTGAAAGCTACCTTACTGGCATGCTCGATTCCCAGGTAGGTAGCTTACTCGGGCCTTCTCCTGACAACCCGCCCTTCCCTAACATCCAGGCAGATAAGCCAGGATAAAGGCTGCAATGACATCACCTTCCATGCCATGACCAGGGATTTCTGGAATAGAGATGGTTCTGGAATTATCTGATTCACAGCCTAGGATCCTAGAAGACAGGGAGACCAGAGTATCTCTCAGGCTCTGGCTCTGCCTCTGGCCCTGTGTCTCTCTGTCTCTTTATGTGTGTGTGTGTGTGTGTGTGTGTGTGTGTGTGTGTGTGTGTGTGTGTGTGTGTGTGTGCCCGTGTGCACACCTATGTGTCTCTGCATCTATTCACTGTGTGTCCCCGGTTCAGGTCCCTACATCCCTGAGAGACTTGAAGAGGGTCCAGTTTGGCCCCAGGTTATAGCAATCCCTATGTTGTTGAACGCATTATTGTCTGAGAAGGACAAGTTTGCCTGTGGGGGAAACCATTATGGCTGTTCGTATCCAGAGGCCATAGTTCCAGTGGGGACAAATAATAGAAATGTCCAATAGGGACGGCAGGGTATTTGTTCCCGGTGGCACTACTGTTTTGGTGGAAAAGACAATTGCTTATCAATCATATGGAGGGTAGCAGGACAGATCGTTCCTTGGGATTGCAGGCCTTGCTACTGAGAGAAGCAAGAGCAGGCCTGTCTGGAAAAAGAAGGTTCTCCTGGTTGTATCAGAGAAGAAGCCTCCACAAAACTTTGCAGGGTATGGGAATAGGAAAGCAAGGGCAGGCTTGTCTCGTGGAGGCTATTCGAGGGGTCTTCTTCCAGCAGCTGTGAATTAGGATTTCAGCAGTGCAGGGGTGATCCTCTGGAGAGTCTCAGTGTTCATGACAGAAGGGCTTGTTGGTGGAGAGTGAAAAGTGTTTCTCACATGGCCAAGCAATACATCATCTGGTATCCTGAGAGGCCCATCTGCCCTGGAAAGTGTCCATGCAACTGTATATATTGGTGAGCCAGAGGCAGATCTTACTAGGAATTGCTTAGGTAGGTAGTTTGGTGGATATGTAGGTGGCCAGCCAGTTGTTATGACCCAGGGATAGTGATCCCATGGAGAGTATGTTTGATAGCACCTTGTGATTTTCCAGTGGGTCCCCCAGAGGAACTTGGTGTGAAGTAACCTAGGAGGAGGTAGGTGGTCAGGGGAAGGGATGAGATGCAGGTTTCCTGGGGGGACAAGTGAGAATTGCACATTTTGCTTTGTGTCTAGGTGCCCGGCGTCATGGGTCCACTTGAATGTCTTCAGAGAACTGTGAGTTGAACGTGTGGCTAGCCCTGACAGGTAGTTATGTCAGTGTGTACAGGATCACAGAAAGAAGGATCCACATGTGAGAGTGACTTGGGGACTTTGGAGGAAGAAAGGAGAGCCTAGTGTGCCTCCAACCTGTGTGGCCAGGTAAGGAGACCAGTATTTTCTTTCATTATCCCTAAGTTTCATCTCCCATGGGACTTGGGGCTCAGGCCAGGGAAACTGAAGGTGTTAGAATACTGATTTTTATTTGTTATGTTTGCTAGATAATATCAGGTATTTTTATGACAACCTGGGTTTTCTTAATGTAACTTATTAATGTTGTGCTTGTGACAAAGTTTTCCTTTCCTTGTTCATGCTATCATGAAGAAGGACATCATCACTTGGAAATAATGGAAATCTTATGCTTCTTCCCTTTTTCATAATAGGACAAGACAATCATTTCCAGTTTGTCAGTTGTGGGTTGAACTGATGCCATCCAACCATGCTGCATGACCTTTGGATAGTGGGAAACTTACAGAAGTTGAGAAGCACAATCACACCAAGTAAGGGCAAACATGCATGGTCACTTGGGCTCATACATAGAACACTGGTGTTCCTGCCAGGAAGATCCACTCTAAGTCGAGCTCTACCCTTGTTAGTGGTGACATTTTATCTTAGAAGGTTCAAAGGTTCACCAATGTTTTAAGAATTTGTTAATTTATTGCACTGCACAGAGAATTTCATATTTCATTACACAGTCAACCTAGGTAATTACACACACAGACACACACACATACACACACACACACACACACACACACACACTTCTTTTTGTGGTCGGGGTAGGGTGGTTGTTTGTTTGTTTGTTTGTTCAAGAAAGAGTTTCTCTGACTGTCTGTAGACCAGGCTGGCCTCTCAGACTGAGAGATACCCCAGCCTCATCCTCTTGAGCGCTGGAATTAAAGGCGTATGCTACTGGATAACAATTTCCTTTTTTTATGAACTTGGTGCTTCAAGCTTACTTTTCATTTCATATTGGGAAGAAATGAGTAAATAAAATCCAAAATAATGAACTGGAAATACTAAGTATAACTTGGTATTGGAGAGACGAGCAATTGTTGCTCTTACAGACTTCCTGGGTTTAGTTCCCAAGACCCCCGCATGGTGGCACGTCCACTTCCAGTAAAGATAATAACCTCTTCTGACCTCTTCAGTCATCAGGAACACACATAAAATAAATATCATGTTGTGGTTTAGTATAAGTTAAAAATCAATTCAAAAAATTTAAGCAGAATACAAATGTGAAGTTATTAATTTTTATTTTACGTTTTCTGAGACACAGTGTCACTGTGGACTTCTAACTGCTTTCAAACTTACAAGGACTTTTTGGCCTCACCTTGTGCCACAAGAGTACTGTGATTACAAGATTTTGAGCATGTGCCAGCATGGCCAGCTCTCTGAGTTCTATATTCAATAGAGAAATTTGCATCACAGTTATCTTGTTATAAAGAGGAAGTACATCACTTAAATACTGTCCTTGGGCTGGAGAGATGGTTCAGTATTTAAGAGCATTGGCTGTTCTAGAGGACCTAGGTTCAGGTCCCAGTACCCTCAGGGCAGCTCACAACCGTGCATAACTTCAGTTTTAGGGGGTCCAACCCCCTAACACAGACATACCTGAATGCAAAACACCAAAAATGCTTAAAATAAAATAAATTAATCCTCTTTTTAAAAATGGGTCCAAAGGTGTTCTTGATGAAAAAAAATTCATGTTGATTTTTGTTTCCTCAGAAACTAGGTATGCAGTGTCTATGGCTAGAAGAATCGGAGCTAGAATATATGCTCTCCCTGAAGACCTTGTGGAAGTAAACACAAAGATAGTCATGACCGTTTTTGCCCATTTGATGGGCAGAGGGATGAAGAGAGTGTAAAATAGCCAATCTCAATAGAGTCAACCTAACATGAAGATACATGATTAGCAAGTCAGCTAGTCCCAGGTGAACTGCTCATGGCTTCAGAAGTCTTGGTCATTTAAAGGACTTTTAGTTTGGATTAGCAAGACTAATTAATCATAACAGCCTTCAGAGAAAGCGTTTTAGTAAACAAGCAACTCCTCCTTCCCATAGAGCTGGATCTCCTCAGCACACCTGAACGTGCTCACAGCCAACCTTTTGCTGTCTCCTCCTAGAATGCTGCCCTTGACATTCCGGCTTGCTTTGTATTAACTATGTAGCTTTTGCCTCCTGGGATTTCCATCTCTTGAGACTCGCCTACATGTGTAGATAGGAATATTATTACCTCGTCCTTTGGCTTTCCAAGTTCTAGCAGCTCTTTCTGGAGAACCGTGATCTTATGCTGTGTGGAGATGAATATTCTTTGCTTACTTTGTAGTGCTGAAAATCCGCTGAAGTAACTGGCTGTGCAGTATGTACTAGAAGCTTTTCTCATTCTTTTATTCTTAAAATTAGTATCTTTCTACAGTATTCTTTCTACATGGTTATTTTTTGTACATTTAAGAGTATTTTGATTACTACTGATTTGCTGATTTGCTACTTTTTTAAAAGTGGTCTTCATGTAAGTACAACATACAAGAGCATAAATTATAGGTGGAGAAAAGTGGACCCTAAGGTTGCATTTCCCCCTCACACCCAGGCTCAAAAGAAATGAAATATTTGGTCTTCAATAAGTCAGTCCAGTACATACTTCTTTGTTTGGAAATATTTACCACAAAACTAATTTTCTGTCTATAATGCTGTGAATATGATACTTTTGATGAGGGGGGTCTCACAATTTAGATGGGAATTCGATAAGCAAAGAATGCTAAAATGTACAATGGATTTTTATGTTTTTCACCTATGACGAGGAGATGAGGTCACAAAAATTGGAAAGTATGTATATCGGATTTGATGTACTCATGCTCTGTCAAGATCTTTCTTATAGTTGTCAAGATCATTATGTTTTCTAACTCTGAAAAGTGATGTAATCTGGTAGCAGTTTAGTAGTCCAAATAAAGGCATTTGCATAATAATTATCCTCTAATCCCCTTCGTTTTGTTTTAATGATTTTTTCAGTGTGGATATATAGGGGGTTTGGGGTACCATTGAAGGGGATATCCATGACCAACAGAAAGAAAATTGTTTCCCCCAGGATCTGGAGTTACAGGACGTTGGACTCTGTTTGATGAGGATTCTGGGCATCAAACTTTGATAGGGCAGCAAGCACACTCAATGGCTGAGCCATCTCTCTAGCTCATGTGGTATGTATACCCAATGGAGTACTACTCAGCTATTAAATACAATGAATTAATGAAATTCATAGGCAAATGGATGGAGCTAGAAACTGTCATCCTGAGTGAGGTAACACAGTCACAAAAGAATACACATGGTATGCTATCGCTGATAAGTGGATATTAGCCCAAAAGCTAGGAATACCCAAGATACAATTCACAGACCACATAAAGCTCAAGATGAAGGAAGACCAAAGTGTAGATATTTTGATCCTTATTGGAAAGTGGATCAAAACACCCATGGCTCACAGTCAACCAGTAGACTGAGAATAGGTTCCTCAATGGAGCAGCCAGAGAGAGGACCCAAGGAGCTGAAGAGATTGGCAGCCCCACAGGAGGAACAATAATAGGTACCAACCAGTAACCCCAGAGCTCTCAGGGACTAAATCACCAACCAAACAGTACACATGGAGGGACCCTTGGCTCCAGATACTTTATGTAGCAGAAGATGACCATTTCAGACATCAATGAGAGGAGTGACCATTGGTCGTATGATGGTTCAATTTCCCAGAATAGGGGAATGCAAGTCAGGAAATTGAGGGAGGGGTCAGCAGGGGAAGGGGGATAGAATAGGGGTTTTTGTTGAGGTAATGGGCAAAGGGGTTAACATTTGAAATGTAAAAATGCAAATATTTAATAAAAACAAAAAGAATATACTAATAAGAATGTATCCTATAGGTTCAAAAAATTTAAAAAAAAGGAAAAAATACAAGGTTTTGTATGTTTTCCTCAATTGTACAACAACCAAAAATTGTTTGAATTACCAAATTTATACGTCTTTTATATAAACATGTACAAATCCAAAAACAAAACAAGGTTCCATGCCCTTGCTCTGTGTATCTGGAATGTTAGTGGTAGGAGCTCAGATGTGATCAGAAGATTACTTGTTTTAGAGATGGTTGATATTGTCATGGAGTCAGGATGGAGAGGCAAACTAAGTTTGAAACACATTAATTTTAATGATTCTTTTGACTTTGAACCTTATTGCAAACATTCACACCATTGGCATAATGGGAAACATACAAGTGATTCTCTACTGCAGAAAGTCAATAATAAATTAAATCTAGTTCAATGCTGTTTAATAAGTAAAACTATTTCTATATGTAAATATGGATATATACAGTTTATGTTTTCACTTCTTTTTGTAAGTATGTATCTATGTGTGCATTTTTATGTGCATGCACACGTGTACACATATGAATGGGGTCCAAAGATGATTCTTCCTCAATTATTCTCCACCTTATTTTTTGAGACAGCATCTATCTCTGATCTATCCTAGAATCTATCCTAGAGCTCACTAATTTTCGAGGTTGGCCAATAATATTCAGGTATCTACCAAGACCCTAGTACAGTGCAAGGAGTAAGGATGCAGATCTTCATACCTGGATTTTTCATGTTGGTGTTGGAATATAAACTTAGGTCCTCAGGCTCAAACATGGCAAACACTTTAACAACAGAGCCCCTATATAAGTTTTCTTTTTAAAAAGACATTTTAAAGTCAGTAAGAACAAAGGTTTGAATATGAAACTTTGGAGAAACATTTGCCAGGCATATACAAGGCCCTGGGTTTTCCCAGCATTGCCAACAAACAAACGAACAAATAAATAAATTAAATGAGAATAAAACCAGCCCATTCTTAAAGAGATTTATTTGCACTGTTGACATTTTTGACACTTACATGTATCTTCAGTGATAAATTTGAGACCACAGATTATTGTCCACGGTTTGGGAAAGAAATGTGTTATAGTACTGTCATTTCACAGTAAATTTTTTCTATCAGAAGCCTGCTTACTCTAGGATATAGAACAATAGTAATTAGAATCTTTGACTTTCTTTTAATGGCATAAGCCTCAGAATTATAATCCTTTTTATTATAAATAAAAATATATTTTATATATAGCCCTCTTACTGTGTTTTCACTTCTGTTCCATTATATTTTACATGTCTTCATTGTTGTCTACCAGCCTGAATACAGGAGCTTTATAACAACACTTGATATCTAGTAAGTAAAGAAGCATTCTGTTTTATACTGTTTATTCTTTAATTATTTTGGGGTATTGGTGCTCTTTGTTTTCCATAGCTAGATGAATGGTGAAAAATTCATGAATTAATCATAAAATATTGGGCTGGTACTGTGATTCATTTGGGTTCCACCTCAGTCATGCAGGAAATGTATATGACGGCAGAGACCTCTAATCCCAACATTTGGGAGCTGGAGGCAGGAGGATCTGGAGCTTAAGGTTTAATTGTGAGTTGAGGGGGCATTCACATTATAATTCTAATTTAAATAGCATTCACATTATAGGTCAAAGCAAACAAATAAAACAAAAATTTAAAAATTAATATATCCACAGTAATCTGAGGGACAGGAAGTGACACCCTCTAGGACTGCATTTCTTGCACAGGACTCTGATATTGAGACCCTTAACACAATAAGGGTTACAGTTATTGTATGAGACTAGGAAGCAGAGTATCTTTAGTCTTCCTCTGTGGTTAGACTTGCAGCTCTAAGGCAGGCTTGGAAATTGTAATATCTCAGCCTTCGGAAGCAGCCAGTTTTCTAGGTCTTATATATACAAAGGAATAAGGGATTTCTTAGCTATGAACACAAAACAGCATTAAAGCTCTTCGCTGAAGACTGGGAACAGTTCTTCAGCCTCAAGTCTATTACAGCTCCTGTTGCTGCTCTTCTGTCCTTCTTTCTGCCATAGTCACTCTTGACCTGTTCAGCTATTGTTGTTTTCAGCTTTCATAGTTCATTCTGCTGATAACTCAGCGGCCACTACTGCTCTGCTGCGTCTTCTGTTCTTCTCCTTCCTCTGATGACTTATTCCTGAGTTACCATCTTAGCCCTTGTTCTGTAGAGGAGGCAAGAAAATTTCACTTGAGGGGGATGGAGAAATGGATCTGTGATTAGGAACACTTGTTGCTCCAGTATATGATCTGGACTTGGTTCCCAGAACCTATTTAATGGCTTACAATTATTTGTAACTCAAATTGCAGGAGATACAACATATTTTTCTGTCATCCACAGGTATCAAACATGACCATGGCATACATATACACATTTAGGCAAAACATTTATGTAAAATAAAAGTAATGACATATACAGATATATATATATTTAAAAGAATTCTTAAGAGAAATCTTTTATTGGGGCTGGTGATACAAACAAGTAAAGGAAAGGCAGAAACTGGTAAATTTCTTCCTACAGACACATTGAGCCCAACTACTCTGCCTCGTAGAACCAGTAACAGTCATTAAGGCTTATATTGTAGGCCAATCACAGCCTTGCCACTACCTACAAATCACATTCACTAAGGAGTATGTTTAGACAAATCACAATGTTGTCTCTTAGGACCAATAATTGTCATTTAACTTTATAGTTTAGACCAATCACAATCTGGCTCTTAACAGCAACCACAGCCACTTAAACTTGTGTTCTGACAATCGCAGTCTTGCCTTTTAGAAGGAATCAGAGTGAATGAGTCTTATGTTCTAAACCATTCTCATTCTATAGTTGCCAGGATACAGTAAACATAAGACCATTTGACTTCAAGTGGGTGGTAAGGTAAGTTTGAATAAGTTGGAGCTCTGTTGTAAGGGCAAAATCCTGAGGTATTTCCTGTTTAATCTTGTCCCAATCATTGAAATAGGAATGGTGAACTCACCAACAGTAAATTGTGGATGTGATAATTTTATATTTCAGTTGTATCAGTTGTTAGTATGAGGTTATATAGTTAACTATCTGAGATGTTTAAGCTTAGCTGTCTAACTTGATCTTCATGAAATAGCATTCCTTTGCTTGAGTAATACTATTTATACCACAGTTTACAATCTCTGGTACCCTCATGCTTTCAATTGGCATAAAGGACCAGACTTGTTGTACTTTTAAATACAGACAAGTTTTATCATGAGGGTTATATAGCACGAAAGAAACCATGAAGGATGATGAATAATAGCTGATAAAATATAGGTCATGGGATTAAAAAGATTATAGGTTATAAATAATAGATGACAAAGTATAGATTATAGAATATAAAGAATTATATAATAGATGATAAATTGAAGAGTAGAGGTATAAGAGAAAGAACAAAGATGAACATTAGATATATGATAGAGGAGAGATATGGGATAAACGGAAAAGAAATTTGAGGATAGATACATAATACGTAGAGGGAAGAAAAGAAAGCAAAGGAATATGTGTATATATATACATATATATATATATGTATATATATACATATATAAATACATATATATACATATATATACGTATATATACGTATATATATACACATATATATACGTATATATATACGTATATATATACACATATATATATATATGTATATCATATATATGTATACATATATATATATATATGATCTAGAGGAAAGATCCTAAATGTATGGAGATATGGGACATAGATCATAGATGCACAATAGACTGAGGATAGGAAATAGATAGAATATAGACATAGGAAAACTAGAAGATGATAGATTGATGGAAGACAGACCAAATAGATACACTCTAGCTTCTAGAGGATACATGATAGATAAATAAGAGATAGACAAAGGACAGGTAAAAGAAAGATGGTAATTATATGAAAGGGAAACTCCAGGAAAGCTAGAAGTTAAGGATAGATGGAAGAAAGATAAGTGGTAGCCAGAGGATAAGTGATAAATGGATTGTAGACAGACACAGGACAACTACAGTATAGATGGTAGATACATGGCAGAGAGACACAGGTTGTTTAGGAGATAGATGATAGATATATAGAATACAGTCACAGGATAGCTAGAGGATATATGAAACATAGATGGAAGACAGACACAGGATATCTAGAATATTGATGATCGATGGAAGACATACAGAGGAGAGCTCGAGTATTGTAGACAGACAGACAGACAGACAGACAGGTGGTATGTGAGCTAGATAAATGCAAGATATGAGCTAGATAGATGTTAGATAGACAGATAGATAGATAGATAGATAGATAGATAGATAGATAGATAGATAGATAGATGATAGATAGATAGATAGATAGATAGATAGATAGATAGATAGATAGATAGATGATAGATAGATAGATAGATAGATGATAGATAGATAGATAGATAGATAGATAGATAGATAGATAGATAGATGATAGATAGATAGATAGATAGATAGATAGATAGATAGATAGATAGATGATAGATAGATAGATAGATAGATAGATAGATAGATAGATAGGTAGATGATAGATAGATAGATAGATAGATAGATAGATAGATAGATAGATAGATAGATAGATGATAGATAGATAGATAGATAGATAGATAGATAGATAGATAGATAGATAGATAGATAGATAGATAGACAGACAGACATAAATATAAATAGAAATACAGGGTAGCTAGTAGAAACATGATCCATGGATGTTATAGAGACACAGGATACCTGGAGCATAGATGTTAAGTGTATGGCTAGAAGCCAGAAAGAGTGTAGTCAGAGGAGAGTTGATAGATTATAGGGATTCAGGATAGATAGAGCATAAGGGCTATATCAATGGTATAGAGATACAGAATAGTGAGAAGATAGATCGATGGTATATAGATGGATGGGCACAGGAGTATTAGATGATAGATTAATTAAAGATAGATAGATAGATATCACAAAGATTCAGGGTAGCTAGGAGATAAATGATGTATCAATGGTAAAGAGACACAGGCTAGCTAGAGGATAGATGACAGATAGATGGGAGAGGCACAGGATAGCTAGAGGATAGATGAGAGAGAAAGATGTTAGACAGGGACAGGAAAGCGAGAGGATTGATGATAGATAGGTAGGTACATAGGTTGGTACGTAGATAGAAATATAGAAATATAGATAGACAGACAGACAGACAGGATTCAGGGCAAGTAGAATATAAATGATTCATAGATGGTATAGATACACAGGATAGCTACCTGATAGATGGTAGATAGACATCACAGAGATTCAGGGTACATAGATGATAAGTGATGCATGGATGGTAAAGAGACACAGGCTAGCTAGAGGAGAGATGAAAAATAGATGGGAGAGGCACAGGATAGCTAGAGGATAGATGAGAGAGAGATGTAAGACAGAGACAGGAAAGCGATAGGATTGATAAGAGGTAGATACATAGGTTGGTAGGTAGATAGGTAGATAGATGATAGATAGATTAGATAGATAGATAGATAGATAGATAGATAGATAGATAGATAGATAGATAGATAGATAGATAGATGATAGATAGATAGATAGATAGATAGATAGATAGATAGATAGATAGATAGATAGATAGATAGATAGATGATAGATAGATGATAGATAGATAGATAGATAGATAGATAGATAGATAGATAGATAGATGATAGATAGATAGATAGATAGATGATAGATAGATAGATAGATAGATAGATAGATAGATAGATAGATAGATAGATAGATAGATAGATAGATGATAGAGAGATAGATAGTTAGGCAGACAGACAGACAGATTATAGGCAAACAGACACATAGATAGATACACAGATATAGCCAGATGGCCAGACAGACAGCCAGACAGACAGGATATTGGAGAAGTAGAAGATAAATGATTCATGGATGGTATACATAGACAGGCTAGCTAGAGGATAGATGATAGACAGACGGGAGAGTCACAGGATAGCAAGATGATAGATGATAGATGTAAGACAGAGACAGGAAAGTGAAAGGATTGATGATAGATAGGAAGATAGGTTGGTACGTAGAAAGATAGACAGACAGACAGACAGACAGACAGACAGATAGCAGAGATTAGAGATTTCTGATAGTTAAAAGTATGAATGACTTGTCTAGAGACTCAGGATAGCTAGAGGATAGCTTATAGTAAAATAAAGAGAATTTGGTTAAAGAATTGATGGTAGATGCAGCACAGTGAGAAGATGATAAAGGATAGATAGAGAAATAGGAGGTCTATTTCATAGATAGACACAGGATACCTGGAATATAGATAATTAATAGATGGAAAATAGACACCTGTTAGGATTACTAGGGAATAAATGATAGTTGGATCGAAGGCATATAGCAGATTGTTAAGAGGATAGGCAATAGACATATTGATGATAGACATAGGGTGTGTAGAAGATAGAAGACTGATTCTTGGTAGATAATAGAGATAATGTAGACACAGGAGAACTATTGGTAGGTGAAAGTCAATCACATGATAAGTAGAGAGAATATAAGAGGGATAGATACAAGGTATCTAGAGCATAGATTATTCCTAAATGGAATAAGGGACCATGAGAGCTAGGGGATAGATGATCCATAAATGGAAGATAAGACTCAGAATAGCTGCAGTGTAGGAGATCTGTTGATTGAAGATAGACATAAGATAACTATAGGATACATGCAAAAATAGACATAGGATACTTATCAGGCATATAGTTAAGTAGATATAAGAGGGCTACAGCAGGTAGATGTTATAGATTGTAGAAAGATGTTTACTTAGTAAAATATTGTTCTTATTGGGTTTTAGAATCCACCTTTACCTGACTGAAAAAAATGGAGAGAAATTCAGAACAAAAAGTGACGAGGTAGGAATTCATAATGCAGTTGACAAAGCTTTCTGCCCGGGCCCCTGTTGTTATTTCAGATCTAGACAAGTAAACTTCCTCAGGGAAGCTTGTTTCTCTCAAGGGTATTTGGTCTCTTCCTTGGGTTTTCTACTCTCACAGACCAATTTCATTGGAAGGCCTAGTCAGAATTATTATTAAAGCAGGTGAGAACAGAATGGAAGCAAAGTCTTGTCATTTTACTCAAGCTAATTCAGGTTTAATTTAAGTGATTGCTGAACAACAGTACCAGACATTGTATGGACTATACTGGGAAGACATGAGAGTGGATTGATCTCTACTTTTAACAGACTCACAGTCAAATGGTGGAAACACTGATTTTCATTTAATTGTTTCAATAGAAATAGAACTTATTTGTTTGCTTATTCATGTATTATTTATTTTGGAGACTAGCTCATATTTAGCCTAAGACTTGCATCAAATCCACAATCCTCCTGCCATTCCACTTGAGTATTGAGATTAATGCCATTTTTGACATATCCTGCCACAGTAGTTATGGTGTGTAATGAAGACTTTGAATGTTTAATTAATAAAAAGGTCTGTCTTTCTTTCATCTTAGTCTACCTATTGGGGCACCATATGAATAATTAGCCTCAGCATTGCCATACATAAAGCTCACTTTTATTTCTCTGTTAATTAGGGATGCCTCTAATTTTCACAGAAAGACAACCCATGAAGATCGTCGCAATTTGCTGAAGAGACCACAGAAACTGATGAATAAATTTGGATATGGACCATCCAAAAAGAGACTTAGAGCACGATCCACAAGATGTGAGACTGCTATTGCCTCTGTACCTTCTCCAAGAGGTTTGACTTAAATCCATTTCTTTCTTGTACCATTGCTGACTTGAGAGCATCAGAGTCCTTACCATGCTTCAAGTGGCTTAGGAGAGAGAGAATTGGTTGGAGAAGCCCTTGACATATCTTTGGCTACAAACATGGTTTGTTTCTCTCCACTTACAAGGCTTTTGGTGGAAGACATATATTCAATGCGTAAAATATTCCTGAGACTTTTATAAAAAGAGAACTTACTAGAAGCATAAATGGACAATAGTAATGTCTATGTGGACTATGTCAATTCTCATATCATGGAACACATTTAGCTAAGGACATGTGATGGCTTTATGCCCATAAACATATAGTCATACTCTCTTAATCTTAGGTGAAACAACTATTTTTTTTTTTTTTTTTTTGGTTTTTCGAGACAAGGTTTCTCTGTGTAGCCCTGGCTGTCCTGGAACTCACTTTGTAGACCAGGCTGACCTTGAACTCAGATATCCTCCTTTCTCTGCCTCCCAAGTGCTTGGATTAAAGGTGTGTGCCACCACCGCCCGGCAACAACTATTTTCTTAACTTCATTATTCCTCTAGGACTTTCCCTGATTCTATTCCCTCTTTGTGGCTAAACTTCTCAAAATATTTTCTAGGCCATGTCTACTCCCTCATATTGCATTGCATTTCTTCTTCAACCCTCTTCAAAAGGGCTATAGCTGCTAGCACTCTTCATCCTATTGTGCTAATTCTTCACATACCCTGTTCTTATTGCCTCTTTTATGAAGGTACTTGTACTCCTCCACCCCAAGAATGCACTCTGAGGGCATGCTGTGAGACACCTTCCCTAAGGTCAGAATTACCCAGCACAAGGGAAAATCTCTTTTTCTTTTGAGTAGAGGAGCTAATTCATTTTTAAATAAAGCATTGAGGTGGGATGCTGTAACTGAATTCCTTTACTGATTCAGTTCAGTGAAGAGGGCTGTGAGGACAGGTACAGAACAAGATCAGGTATGCTGCAGGTTGAGCAGACCTGGGAACAGGAGGAAGAACAGAAATAGGTGAGAATTGACAATCCTCCAGTAAAAGACCTTTGTCCAGAAAAGAAAAGAGTACAATTTTACCTCTTAGCTATGGACTGGTAATTTGGGTCTATGTAGAGTTCTTAAACTTGTCTGTCATATTGTGGATCCTGAATTGTGATAGACCCAAATGGAACACTATAAGCTGTTGGTTGGTTTTCAATTTCATCATTTCTTTGTGAGAACTGGTTCGGTAGTTAAATGCACATGACATGCAAGCCTGATGACCAGTGTTCAATCCACACAGCCCATATAAAGATGGAAGAAGTGAATCAACCCCAAAAGTTGTCTTTGAACCTGTACACATGAGCTATGGAACACATAAGCACCTCCTTACAAAATAATAAAGTATTTCTCTAAATTATAAGCTCGAGGAATCTAATATCAATAATTATTTTAATATAACCCCTGTCATTTCTTTTATGCAAAGGAATGTTAAGTGTACGAACAACTTATGAACAAAACAAAGTTCCTGTTTTTAATATCTATGAAGAATACCATAAGATCCTTCTTCAGGTAAGGGTCTTTTTAGTTGTTGTTTATGTTCTTTATATGTGGATCACATAAAATGGAAGCTGTACTATATCACTTTTCAAAGCACAGCTGTAAAAGCACAGGTCTTCAAACAATAATACAACAAATGCTATAACAATACACATTCTTAGATGGAAACCTAAGCCACATGAAGATATCTTTTATCCTTGCAAGCACTTTTACTAAAGAAAAAAAAATGTAGGTATCATGTACTGAGATTTGTGTTTTGAAGAGGCCTCAAGATATATCATGTGAAGTCTGTCAATGGTTTTATGACAGCAAATGCATATTCAAACTATTCTAGAGGCTGACTATAAACTGCATGGATATTTGTAGGCACAAGCGCTGGGTGTGTGCTCTGAAGCCGGGATGATCTTTTCTCTACCACCTTTAAGCTTCTGTCTGGTATTAGTAACTTCCTGGGAAAATCTTTTCTTAGAGAAGGTTTTCATGCCACACATATGCCCTAAGTATGAACACAGCTATTTTTAAGCACAAAAATGAAAAAATCAGTAGGGCCTGTGGAAACAGGGACAGCTTGAGCCATTATTTTGACTATGAAAAAAAGTTGAAGTTTTTGTTTTTCAATTGTAGGTGGGGGTATTAGCTCAGTAATAGAACTTTCCTAGCATGTGGTGAATCCTTGATTCAATACTCTGTCATCAGTAAAAGTAGCATACAATTTTTGATTACCACATAATGATTCTAGGATCTGGGCAGTTGCTATTGATGTGCTACAAATATCTTCTCTTGCATGAACCTTTGGGCTAGGATATACTCAAACCAGTTCCAAACCACAGCAGGTAATAAGAGAATATTTGAAACTAGTGTTTTGGTTCATTAATCATTATGGTATGGAGATATGGATAATCACTTAAGAGTACTAGCTGCTTTTGCAGAGGATATGGGTTTAATACCCAACACTCACACAACAGCTCACAATTGTCTGTAGCTCCAGGTCCAAAGGATCTGATGCTGCCTTGTGGCCTGTATGGGTACCAGGCACACACATGGTGTACAGACATATATGCAGGGGGAAAACACTCATACACACAAAATAAAAAATATCTTTAAAATATTGTGCTTTTCATGATACAATTCACTTTATCAGAGATTTATCACCAGTATTGCTTTTTTCAAAGAACTGCCATTTTGTTTTTACTATGAGATCCTGTTATTTGCAACTATCTATTTGTATGAATTCTATGAGCTAGTTTTTTAAAATAATCATTTCATTGCAGATCAGGGTAAGGAAGAACTGCTTGGAAATAAATTTTGGAGTTGTTGAGGATCACACAAGCGGTGTCTGGATTGCAACACTAATTTAAGTGAATGTGGACATCTGATTAGTACTTCCTAGGGGAGCCTAGCTTTATTTGTCCTATTCTTATAGGTGATACTGAGGCAGGCACACACATATCCAAATTTCCTTTAGCTGGATAACATTGTGATATTTCACATGCTCTAAATGTCACCTTTTGGGAAACCTGACTTCATACCATGGTTTCTGACTTCTTGTTCTATCTGGTAACACACATCTACTCTATTTCCAATCTCTGAGTCATCTGTGACTGACAAGTTTCCCACGACTCTAACATACGTGGCCTTAAGACATTGATTAAGACATAACGTTCATAGTCATCTAATATAATAGATATTATAATATAATAGTTATTTTAATAGAACACAGTAAATGTATTCCATTTTTTACATATCAATAAAGTAGGCACATACTTTGCTTCTCTTACTTTAGAATAAGCTTGGTCCTACTATAAGCAAGCTCAATATTTTATGAGCACATATTAATTGCATGTAATAATCAGTTTCACAATGGCATTTTCATTCATTTATATAATGCATTTTGATCATATTACACTCCATTACTTTCTCTTGTCCTTCCACTTCTCTCATATCCCCTTTTCTCCTCCAAGATACTTTCCATTTCTACTATTACAGATTGGATAAGGGGGATTTCAAGAGGCCCAACCCATCCCTGAGAATTAATAGACAAATTAACAGTAGTTAAGGGAGAGTGGCTCATAAGTCCACAACTCTTCCAAAGGGTCTCTGGGCAATTGACAGTTACTAAGAGAAGGAGAGACATTTTGTTCTAGGTGTAGCCATTGGAAATGTACTCATACACTTATATGGAACCTCTCATCCGTGCACCTATAAGAAGCGTTAATGAAATTTATAGAATCACATCTGAAAACATTTTTATATATTTTAAAATCTTTGTAAATGTTCTCTACAAGGAAGTATTTGTTTGCATATCAGTCCATTATACATCAGAAAAATATGTATAATGACAATCTACATTCAGAAATGAACCTTCCTAGCATGTGATAGAAAATTTAGTGTAAATTTTGGGTACACTGAAACTTGTCTAAGTGACACATCTTTTGATAAATATCTCATGCTTAAGGTTAAGTAGATTCCGTGTAGGAGGCAGAATAATAGAATTTTAATTAAGTATGTGCCTACTTTATTGATACATAAGAAATGGAATATATTTACTGTGTTCTATTATACTAATTTATATGCTTAGAAATAAATCTATCATTTTATTTTTGTTCCACTATTTATGTTATTATTCTGTCTTTACTAGTCATTTGAAAATATTTCGATTGTACTGAGCCTAGATGGAAAAGTTGTTTTTGTATCCCAGAATGTGTCACCTCTTCTTGGCCACTGTTCATTAAGTTCTTGCAGCTTTTGGGAAAATGGGTCATTCTGGATTATTGTTCATGAGGTATTTCTTTTTAGCCTCATATAACTCATTGGTGTCCAGCTATGTCTCTGTTGCATCATCTTCTCCACTAGTTTCAGTGTTAAGTCAATAAAAACCATCTGGGATTCCTGTAAAGTCTCTTACTCTTCCCTGTGCCCTATCCACTTCTCTGATGTGTGTCTAAGATGAAGTCTCTGCCAGAAAAGTAAAACATGCTTCTTGTTAAGAGTCTCAGAAGATGGCACTGAGCAGGGTAAATTCCTTTCTTCTTTTGGAATGACTGAGTGCCTGTGCTTGCAAGCTTGATGTAAAGCAAGGCCTTGTCATTGTCAGGTGAGCATTTATCAACTGTACTAATCTCTAGCCCTCTGATTTCTCTTTATATTGATTCCCCCTTTCTTCTACCAATGGAAGAATAGGTAATACCTCTTGGTATTTTGTATTTCACATCAAATTTGTTGAATTTTTAATTTCTAACTATTCGTAAATTGAAAAACTCATTAAAAAATTAACATACAAAATAATTGGGTTCCACAAAGTCTTTCTTCTTTCTTCTTTCTTTCTTTCCTTCTTTCTTTCTTTCTTTGTTTCTTTCTTTCTTTCTTTCTTCCTTCCTTCCTTCCTTCCTTCCTTCCTTCCTTCCTTCCTTCCTTCCTTTCTTTCTCAGAAAGATAAGGTAGTATTCTATAGCTCAGCCTGCCCCCAAGTTCCTTATGTAGCCCCATGTTTTCCTTGGACTGAGGGCATTATATTTTATAAATGGATCAATGAAAACATTTTTATTGAAAAAAATAAGTGTTTCTTTATGGTACAGGGGGGAAGGGTTGAATTTTTAACATCAAAATAAAAAGGCCAGATTAAAATGTAAAGAAGGCTTCAGACTTGAAAGTGTGAGGAAGTTACAAAAGAGGAAGGATTCACATTGAAGTGTGAAAAAGGGCGGAGTCAGGGAAAGTCTTTTAGACAGAATTGAATAGTAACTGGAAAGCATGGCTGTGTGGGGTTTTCTCGACCACATTTACTTTCTTGGATCAACATTAGAGACAATACTATGGGTGAGGAGCTGAGATTTTTTTCCAGACTCCTAGAGGGAAACAAGACAGGGTGAAGATTCCAACATCTCTGGTCTATGGGATGGTAGGGAAGGATCTGAGTGTTTGAGTGAGATAATGCACAGGAAAATTGTGGCCAGAATAGATTGTAACATGGAGTAATTGCTAGGAGGTAATGCAAACTGCCTGAAGCACGGTACCTATAGCCATAAATGGCATGGGCAGCACCAAACTCATATGAGAAGGACACAGCGTAGCCTAATGGTATTAGTATAGAAAGCAAAATCTGTTCTTTCTTCCTCTTCCCAGGAAGATCTTATGGGGAACCGTCTATTAAATCTTGTTCCTGATCAACAAAAGGATGAAGTATCTGAGAAGATCATTCTTAATTTCCATTGGCAGATATAGGTATGTATACATGGCTTTGTTTTCTTTTTAATTTAATTTTTGAGCTTTGAGGGCCAAGTAATAAATACTCAGCTGAACAATTTCTTGCACTCTTATCGCTTAGTAAATTTTGAAAAAATATTAGTGTATCTGCTAATAATATATTCATCTAAGTTTATGGCCTATAATTTCAAATGCTACATTTCTAACATTACATTTTATTTCCTCTGAAGAAATACGGAGGACCTCATGGGCCCTCACTCTCAGATGAGGATTTCTCACCCTCAGTAGAGGAGCTCGAGAGAGCTGATGGATGCTGGTGGAGAATGAGGAGTGTTCTTTAAGGTGATTGTCCCTGGCAGACTGACCATGCTCTAGCAGTGGTTCTCAACCTTCCTAATGCTGAGACCCTATAATACAGTTCCTCATACTGTGGTAATACCAAAAAAATATTTTCATTGCTACTTCATAACTGTAATTTTGCTACTGTTATGAATGGTAATGTAAATATCTGATATGTACATGGTATTAGGTGACTCCTATGAAAAGTGAGTTGTTCTATCCTCAAAGGGCTGAGAACTGTTGCTCTAATGGAAGGATATGGGTATCACACATTGGAATTGTAATTTTCTTTTGGAACACAAAGTTGGGAAATACTGAGTAGATATGTGGCACTGAATCTGAAAGAAGTTTAAGGGAGTGTGGCATGAACATGATAAAATATATCACATGCATATATGAAATTCTCAAAGAAACAGTAAAATTATTTTATTGAAAAATTATCCCCACCCTGTCTTATTCTTTACCCTAAAAACTAATTACAGCAGCATTTCTCTAATTTTAGTAGTGTTATATAAATACCTGTATTATATTCAGGCTAGTGCCTTATTGTACAGATATAACAATGGTATCTCTGTGAGTACCAGCATTCATGGAGAGAAAATTGTGTTCCTTAAAATATTGTCTTGACTAAGGAAGACTATTATCATTTGAAATAATCCATTAGACTACATAACTTTATTCGTATCTTGCTTTCTTTAGTGAGAAGCCTAATTGAGTTTTGCTGTTATGTAAGAAAAGGAACTGCAGGTCACAGTGGCCAGGGCAGATATCATCATAGGGCCAAGGACCAGGAGAGAGACACATATGAGTATGTGAAATTCATCTTGTACCTACAGGATTCATATGATGGTAAGCAATCCTGCTGATGATATTTACATGATGTTCGTGTGTGTTGTATTCCCTGATTATTAGCATACTTATTCTTGTACAATTGTCAATTGTAAAATCTCTGATACTGCTACACTCACAATTTCTGGCTACATTAGACATTTAAAAATAATAGTGAAATGTGTAAGTTGGGGTCGTATAGAAACATGGATGGCTATATTGGTGGAGGATATCTCCTTATACAAAATAAAATAATTTTTAAAACCTAATCAAAAAGGTTTAATGCACTGAATAGCTTAAAGGAAACTCCATGAATAACTTGAATTAGTTACAGATGGATTTTGTGGTTTGTAAATCATACCACAGATTAGATTAACTGGAGTCTATAGTTCTAACATCCTATAAAGGACCAATATATAGAATATAAATACTAAAGCTCTACACACTAACCAGGGAAAGAAGTCATTTCTCTAAAATTTTCAATAGATAAAATTTATGTCAGGTGTGCTATGGGACCTAGTTTTTGAGGGTTATGAAGTACAAGCTATATAGTTAAAATTCATTGCTTTGGAATCATAAAACATCTGAGTTAATCAGAGGTAAGGTATATTTTGTGTTTCAGGTACTCAAATGCTTCTTAAAATATATCTCATGTTCCTTTCTTGAGTGTTAAAGGTGAAACATCATTAAAAATCACTTGGACAGATGCATGTATACACACACACACACACACGCACACGCACACGCACGCACACACACACACACACACACACACACACATACATTTCTTTTAGAGACTACCGCAAGAATCCATAAGGCAAAAGCAAATGATTGACATCAGCACAAATTGACATATGATTTTCCGTGTGAATGCCTCATATTTTGGTGGTGATCATCTGGGGAATCAAGATGAGGAGAAAGCTATGGCTCAGAATCTTGAAAAATGCCAGTGAGGTGGAAAACAGCATTGTGATGTGTCAGTTCTCTGCCTGCTTGCTTAGCTAGTATACCTTCTAATTTAATTGCCATTGTGTCTGTCACCCTTACAGTCATTTGTATTTTTCGGAAACTATGGTCCTAATAGCAGAAATATTTGATCTTCTGCTCCAAGGCTGTTATGGGAACAACAGTACTATCTTGTAGGAAATATTTATGTTCTTCATACACTGGATGAGTCAGTGAGTATGCTGTATATTTCTCACACATTGAAGGACACATAATTTTTACTTTCAGCTACTGGATGTCATTACACATACACGCAGTATTGAGTAAGGAAAAAATAACTTGTATATTTCTGTTACAAAGTGAGTTTTCATGTATCAACGTCTCTGTCTGTCCCCCACCCACACCCTTAGGCAGTTGATTGTAAAGGCTTTTTACAGCTCAAGGGATAAGCTAGTTATTAAAACGCATGTGGCAGATCGAAAGTCCTTTAGTTCATGTTTTCAATAACATGTGATTCTTTTCATGTGCTAGATACTGTGGTAAGTACCAGGGGAGTACATACAGGCAGCCAATATACAAAGCACTGAGGACAGGTGTCACAAGAAAGTGAGTTGATGATCTATGTTGAATGGGGTAACCCCAAGGATAACAAAGGCAATCTATACCAAGAGCACATTGACCACAATTTGGAGAGTTGAAGGAATGAAAATAGATTATGTGACTCAGATACGGGGAAAGAGGGAAGGGGATCGTGGAGACAGGCAGGGGATAGATTGTACAGAACTTTGCTCACTGTAGTAATACACATAGAATTTATGCCAAGTACCCTGGAAAGCAGAGGGGGAATATAATCTGGACTGAAATCACTAGGCTGCTTTATAAGTGGAACACGAAGTATAAAGAAACAAGAAGGGAGGTAACCAGATGTGAATGGCAGGAATCTGGACTAATCGTAGTCAGAGGGATGGAAACTCCAGGATTTGGAATAAAGGGATACAGGCAAACTAGCACATTGTAAACTGGGTAGTGTTTGCAGCCTAGGTAAAGAGTTCTGTTTGGCCGGTGGACCATGTTTCTATTGTGATGGCATAGCAGATCACATAGTAGATTCAATTTTAGGATAAACCACTTCTCCATATTGAAGACAGTGAGGAAAGTTGTATAGAGGAGAAAACTGAAGGAAGCTATCTGATTCGATTGACTCATTCATTCTTCCTTCATACTAACACTCTGGGATCTGAGTTCTATCATCTGCCACAAGAATGTAGACTTGAAAGATATAGGGCTCAGCCCCAATATCTTTTTTCTCTTCTGAGAAAGAGAAAAATCTTGCTTGGCCCACCCACTAGTCTCCATCAGGGCACCAAGAATTCTATTTGTGATTTCCTCCAGTTTTTCTCTCTGGGCCCCTAGGATATTGTTTCTATACCAGTTCATAGCCGGGCAGTGGTGGTGCGATATATTGGAAAACAAATATCAAGAGAACAAAGATGGCAGTCAGAGGAGACTTTATACTATGCTGGTATAAAATAGCTAGCAGTGAACTGGAATCAAAGTGAAACTCCTAGATCTACTAGTGTTGGGCTAAACCACTGTATGTGTACACCTTATTTTCATACCTGTAAACCCAGTGTCTTTCTCAAAGTGACATGACATTTGGATTAGTCGTAACTTGAATATGAAATGCATGCTATAAATGTCAAATTTTTCTAGCATATAGATACATTTAATTGCCAATTAGGGGGCTAGAAGAAGGTGTAACTCTACTCTGTACAAAGCTGTAGGTTTAATTCTCAGAGATGCCAAAATGATAACTAATATGCTAATTTTTCCAGGCACAACCTGTTAAGATTCAAACAGATGTTATAGTTATTGACTCAGATGATGACAATACTATAAAATACCGCAGGTAAGTATCAGGGCTGTAAGTAATGTAGAGCTGAAACATTTTTTTTTTTTGCTAAATAAAGCGAAAATAAGAAATATTAGCTAAGAATTTTAATGAATCTAAAAATGACCAATATGTTGTTCTGAAACTACCTTATCATTTAATATAATTTATTGGTTTCCAGCAATGTAAACGCAGATGAATGACTTTTTATTTTAATTTTTAAAATCCTCAAATTATGTTTAAAACTAGAGACTTTCCTTGCTTATCTGCCTATCTCTCTCACTTTTTTTATTTTCTAAGTTTTTTTTTTTATTTACATTCCAAATGATTTGCCCTTTCTGGTCTCCTATGTCCCTGAAAGTCACATAAGGCCCCTTCCCTCCTTCTGTTCCCCATTCAACCTCCTCTCACTTCTCTGTCTTGGTATTCCCCTTCATCCAGTCTTTCCAGGACCAGGGGTCTTTCCTTTCATCTTCTTGGAAATCTATTGATATGGGAATTGCATCTTGGGTATTCTGAGATTCTGGGTTAATATCCCCTTATCAGTGATTGCATACCATGTGTGTTCTTTTGTGATAGGGTTACCACACTAAGGATGATATTTTCCAGTTCTAAGCATTTGCCTAAGAATTTCATGAATTCATTGTTTTTAATTGCAGAGTACTATTCCATTGTGTAAATATACCACATCTTCTGAATCGATTCCTCCCTTGAGGGACATCAGGGTCCTTTCCAGCTTCTGCCTATTATAAATGAGACTACTATGAACATAGTGGAGCATGCGTCCTTATTGCATGCAGGGGAAGCCTTTGGGTATATGTCCAGAAGTTGTATAGCCGGATCCTCTGGGAGTGTCTTGCTCTGGTTTCTGAGTAACCACCAGACTGATTTCCAGAGTGGTTGTACCAGCTTGCCATCCCACCAGCAGTAGAGGAGTGTTCCTCTTTCTCCACATCCTCGCCAACATCTGCTCTCTCCTGTGTTTTTGATCTTAGCAATTCTGACTGGTGTGAGATGGAATCTCAGGGTTGTTTTGATTTGCATTTCTCTAATGACTAAGGATGTTGAATATCTCTTCAGGTGCTTCTCAGCCATTAGATAATCTTCAGATGAGAACTCTTTGTTTAGCTCTCTACCCCAATTTTAATAGGATTACATGGCTCTCTGGAGTCTAACTTCTTGAGTTCTTTGTATATATTGGATATTAGCTCTCTGTCGGATGTAGGGTTGGTAAAGATCATTTCCCAGTTTGTTAGTTGCTGATTTGTCCTTTTGACAGTGTCCTTTGCCTGACAGAAACTTTGAAATTTTATGAGGTCCCATTTGTCAATTCTTGCTCTTAGAGCATAAACTATTGGAGTTCTGTTCAGGAAATTCTCCCCTGTGCCCATATGTTCAAGGCTCTTCCCTAGTTTCCTTTCTATTAGTTTCAGTGTGTCAGGTTTTACGTGGAGGTCCTTGGTCCACTTGGAATTGAGCTTAGTGCAAGGAGATAAGAATGGACCAATCTGCATTTTTCTGCATGCTGACCTCCAGTTGAACCAGCACCATTTGTTGAAAAGGCCATCTTTTTTCCACTGGATGGTTTTAGCTCCTTTGTCAAAGATCAAGTGACCATAGGAGTGTGGATTCATTTCTGGGTCTTCAATTCTGTTCCATTGATCTACATGATTGTCACTGTACCAATACCATGCAGTTTTTAACACTATTGCTCTGTAGTACAGCTTGAGGTCCAAGATACTGATTTCCCAGAAGATCTTTTACTCTTGAGAATAGTTTTAGTTATCTTGGGTTTTCTGTCATTACAGATGAATTTTTAAATTGCTCTTTCTAACTCTATGAAGAACTGCTTTGGGATTTTGATGGGGATTGCATTGAATCTGTGTATTGCTTTTGGCAAGATGGTAATTTTTATAATATTAATCGTGGTAATCCATGAGCATGGAAGACTTTTCCATCTTCTGAGGTCTTCTTCAATTTCTTTCTTCAGAGACTTGAAGATACAGATCTTTCACTTGTTTGGTTAGAGTCACACCAAGATACTTTATAAGGTTTGTGGCTATCGTGAAGTGTATCATTTCTCTTACTTGTTTCTCAGCCTGCTTATCCTTTGAGTATAGGAAGGCTACTGACTTGCTTGAGTTGGTTTTATATCCGGCCACTTTGCTGAAGTTGTTTATCAGCTGTAGTTCTCTTGTGGAGTTATTTGGGTCGCTTACGTATACTACCATATCATATTCAATTAGTAATAGTTTGAATTCTTCCTTTCCAATTTGTATCCCTTTGACATCCTTTGGTTGTCTAATTGCTCTAGCTAAAACTTTAAGTACTATATTGAAAAGATATGGGAAGAAAGAGGGCAGCCTTGTCTAGTCCCAGATTTTAGTGGGATTGCTTCAAGTTTCTCTCCATTTAGATTGATGTTGGCTACCGGTTTGCTGTAAATTGCTTTTACTATGTGTAGATATGGACCTCGAATTCCTGATCTTTCCAAGAACTTTAACATGAAAGGATGCTGAATTTTGTCATATGCTTTCTATGCATCTAATAAGATGACTATATGGTTTTTTTCTTTGAGATTTTTTATGTAGTGGATTACATTGACGGGCCTCCTTATATTGAACGATCCCTGCATGCCTGGGATGAAGCCTACTTGATCGTGGTGAATTACAGTTTTGATTATCTATCTATCTATCTATCTATCTATCTATCTATCTATCTATCTATCTATCTAACTATCATCTATCTATCATCTATCTATCTATCTATCTATCTATCATCTATCTATCTATCATCATCATCTATCTATCTATCTATCTATCTATCTATCTATCTATCTATCTATCTATCTATCATCTACCTACCATCTGTATGTGTGTTTGCATACACCACCAATACCATTTGTAGCTTCCAGATCTGTGTATTTTAGTGTATGAAAGGAATCATTTAACTACTGTCTGTTGCATCATTTCCTATATAAGTCTAATAATTATCCTAGAAAAAATGACAAAAAAGAGCATATAATATACATATGTGATTACGAGCCCAATTCTTGGAACCCTCATGGCAGAAAGAGAGGCCTGATTCCTGAAAGTATTCCTCTGTCCTCCACACAAGTGACATACATTAATGGACACACCCATACACTCTAAATGAATGAATGAATAAATAAATGAATAAATAGTTTTTAAAATAGGACTGTTGAAAGCAGACATGATACCTTTTGTTCATGGAGCAAGGAGAATCAGTAGCTCAGAATTATCCTCTGTGACATAACTTGGGATATAAATGCCAAACCTGTTTTGACAAGTAGAGATGAACATTGTTGGTGAATTTAAGGCAAAGCACATTTGCCGCAATGTTTCATAGTCAAAGTCAGCACCATTCACTATTCTTTGATATAATATTGGCTAAAAGACCTTTTGTAATGATTCAGCAGTGACTCATATCCTGCTCCATCCACACAGGACAATGGAGCAAACCATTCACTTGCTGTCAGGTGTAAAGATGTCTAGACAGGCAGTGGTGGCACCTATAATCCCAGCACTTGGGAGGGTAAGTTCGTGGCCAGCCTGGTCTACCGAGTGAGTTCCAGGACAGCCAGGACTATAGGGAGAAACCCTGTCTCCAAAAACAAAACAAAACAAAGCAAAGGTATCTAGTGCAGGTCAAATTTTTTCTTATGTCTGTCAGTTTGTGTGTGAGAGAGAGTAGAGGGGAAAGGGCAAGGGGGAGGAGGGTGAGGGAGTGTGAAATGGAGAACAGGAGAGAGAGAGAGAGAGAGAGAGAGAGAGAGAGAGAGAGAGAGAGAGAGAGAGAGAGAGAGAGAGAGAGAGAGAGAGGAGGAGGAGGAGGAGGAGGAGGAGGAGGAGGAGGAGGAGGAGGAGGAGGAGGAGAAAGAGAGAAAGGGAGGGGGGATTACTGGCTGTTTTAGAACTCACTATGTAGGGCAGGCTGGCCTCAAACTCACAGAGATCTTCCTGCCTCTGCCTCCCAAGTGCTGGGATTACAAGAGTGGGCCACCACTGTGCAGTCTGCAAGACAATTCAAAAGCTAAAAATTGCCTTAAGCTTTGAAAAGAAACCCAGGCTTGGTTTTAAGACAGTTCTGCCAAGCCAAGTAAATTTAAGGTGAAAGATAGATTAGTGTTTAAAGTACATGGAGAACCAGAGGTCCTAGGCTACTTACTACCTTCAAAAATCCACGATTGGGAACAGATGGATAAAAAGTAACAATATTGTTCAGCGAAAGCACGGGGTTGAGAAAAAGCCTGAGATGACGGGAAGCTTTCACTCTTCAATGATTGGTTTAAATTGAAAACAAGGAGGAGTCTGGGTGTTGTATATTTGTCCGTTAAGACCCCAAAGCTTACAATTGGAAGCCCACAAAGGCTCGGAAGCCCGTGAAGGCTGGAAGACCTCAAAGACTCGGAAGCCTGCGATGGCTCCGAAAGCTCAGAAGTGAAGACCGCTGACACTGAAGCCGGCCTAGACACACTTTGAATTCTGCTCATCTGTAAGTTCACAACCGGGAATTCAACAGAGACAGAAGGTGAATTAGAGGTTGCCTCTTGCCAGGTGTTGTTTACAGAGTGGATGGGGGACAGAGAGGAATGGGAGCTAGCACAGACTATCTTTTCTGAGCTATGAAAATATTCTCAAACTTTCTTGGGGTTGAAGATCTATCTTAGTACTTGCCCAGCAACTGCAAGATTTATCTTATTACTTGCCCAGAGTTCGGTCACCAGAGTATAAATAAATACGTAAATATAAAAGGACTAAAAATTCAAAGGGAGCCGGGCAGTGGTGGCACATGCCTTTAATCCCAGCACTTGTGAGGCAGAGGCAGGTGGATTTCTGAGTTCAAGGCTAGCCAGGTCTACAGAGTGAGGTCCAGGACAGCCAGGGCTACACAGAGAAACCCTTTCTTGAAAAACCAAAAAAAAAAAAAATTCAAAGTGAACTAAAATTATTATAATCATTGCGTGATTTGAATGTACCAGAAATCATTGAATTGAAAGCTTTAATTGAATTCTGTGAAATGTGAATTCGGTCTAATTTCGAAAAACGTATTTTTCCATAGGCAGGGAATGTAGCTCAGTTGACGGAGTGCTTACCTCGCATAAACCCAGTAGTATATGACTGTGCTAACTGAGGTGGAGGCATGTAGATTGATTTATTGATTTTTTTTCTCATTTTCTTATTTTCTATATTTTTGTATTTACATTCAAAATCATTTCATCTCTCCCGTTTCCTCCATCCCTGAAAGACCAATAAGCCCCTTTCCCTTCCTCTTTTCCCCATTCAACCCCCTCTTGCTTCTCTGTCCTGGCATTCCCCTACATCCAGTCTTTCCAGGACCAGGGATCTCTCCTTCCATCTTCTTGGAAATCTATTGACATGCGAATTGTGTCTAGGGTATTCCGAGATTCTGGGTTACTATCCCCTTATCAGTGACTGCATTCCATGTTTGTTCTTTTGTGATTGGGTTACCTCACTAAGGATGATATTTTCCAGTTCTGACCATTTGCCTAAGAATTTCGTGAATTCATTGTTTTTAATTGCAGTGTAGTATTCCATTGTTTAAATATACCACATCGTCTAAATCTATTCCTCCATTGAGGGACATCTGGGTCCTCTCCGGCTTCTGACTATTATAAATAAGGCTGCTGTGAACATATTGGAGCATGTTTCCTTATTGCATGCAGGTGAAGTCTCTCGGTATATGCCCAGGAGTGGTATATCAGGATCCTCTGGGGAGTGTCATGCTCAATTTTCCTGAGGAACAACTTGACTGCTTTCCAGAGTGACTGTACCAGATTGATGGTGTATTGTCTTGCTTTAGGATGAAATGTTCTATATATGTTATTTCCATTTGGTCCAAGGCTTCAATTAGTTTCACTGTGTCCCTGTTCAGTTTCTGCTCCCTGAACGATCCATTTCAGAGAGTTTTGTGTTGAAGTAACCTACTATTATTGTGTGAGGTGTGATGTGTGCTTTGAGCTTAACAGAGTTTCCTTTATGAATAAGGGTGCCCTTGAATTTGGAGCATAGATATTAAGAATTGAGAGTTCTTCTTGGTGGATTTGTCCTTTGACCAATATGCAGTGTCCTTCTGTGTCTTTTTTGATGCCTTTAGGTTGAAAATCAATTTTATCGGTAGTAGCCGGATGGCTACCCTGGCTCGTTTCCTGGGACCATTTGCTTGTAAAATTGGTTTCCAGTTTTTACTCTGAGGTAGTGTTTGTCTTTGACACTTAGGTGTGTTTCCTGCATGCAGCAAAATGTTGGTGCTCTTTAGGTATCCAGTCTGTTAGTCTCTGTCTTTTTATTGGGGAATTGAGACTATTGATATTAAGAGAGATTAAGAATAGTGATTATTGCCACCTGCTATTCTTGACACTATCTTTATGTTTGAGTAGTTCTCTACTTTTGGGTTTGATGAAAGAATGTTGATAACTCGTTTTTCCCAGTACATCCTTTTATTGTTTCTCTCCTTGTATTGGCGGTTTCCACTTATTATCCTTTGCAGGGCTGGTTTTGTGGAATGATATTGTATAAATTTGTTTTTATCATGGAATGTCTGGGTCTCTCCATTTACGGTGATTGAGATTTTTGCTGGGTATCGTATTCTAGGCTGGCATTTGTGTTCTCTTAGAGTCTGCATGAGATTGGCCCAGAATCTTCTGGCTTTCATAGTCTCTGGTGAGAAGTCTGATGTGATTCGGGTAGGTCTTCCTTTATATGTTACTTGGCATTTTTCTCTTACTGCTTTTAATATTCTTTCTTTGTTTAGTACATTTGGTGTTTTGATTATTATGTGACAGGAGGTATTCTGTTCTGTTTGGAGTTCTATAGGCTTCTTATACATTCGTCAGCATCTCTCTTTTTAGGTTAGGGAAGTTTTCCTCCATAATTTTGTTGAAGATATTTACTGCCCCTTAAAGTTGCAAATCTTCACTCTCATCTATACTTATAATCTTTACGTTTGGTCTTCTCATTGTGTCCTGGATTTGCTGGATGTTTTGGGTTACAACTTTTTGCATTTTGCATTTTCTTTGACTGTTGAGTCGATGCTTTCTATGGTATCTTCAGCATCTGAGATTCTTTCTCCCATCTCTTGTATTCTATTTTTGATGTTTGCATCTATGACTCCTGATTTCTTCCCAAGGTTTTCTATCTCCAAAGTTGTCTCCCTTTGTGATTTTTTTAGTTGTTTCCACTTCCTTTTTTAGATCCTGTATGGATTTGCTGAGATCCTTCACTTGTTTGCTTGTATTTTCCTGTATTTCTTTAAGATATTTTTGCGTTTCCTCTTTCAGGATTTCTGCCTGTTGACCCAAGTTCTCCTGCATTTCTCTAAGCGATTTTTGTGTTTCCTCCTCATGGGCTTCCATCTGTTGATCCATATTCTCCTGCATTTCTTTAAGCCATTTTTGTGTTTCCTTTATAAGTGCATCTACCTGTTGAATCATTTTTTTAAGTGATTTTTGTGTTGCCTCTTTATGGGCCTCCATCAATTGACCCATATTCTCCTGCATTTCTCTAAGCGATTTTTGTGTTTCCTTTGTAAGGGCTTCCACACGTTGATTCATGTTCTCCTGTAATTCTTTATGAGATTTATTTGGTTCCTTCTTGAAATCCTCTAATAGCATCATGAGAAGTGGTTTTAAATCCAGATCTTGCCTTTCGGGTGGATTGGGGCATCCAGGAATTGCTGCTGTCAGAGAGTTGAGTTCGGATGATGTCATATTGCCTTGATTTCTGTTAGTAACTTTCCTAAGATTGCCTTTTGCCATCTGGTTGCCTCTGGTGTTAGTTGGTCCTGCTGTCACTGGCTGTTGGTTTTACCTCCTGTGAGCCTGCAAGGCTATTTCTGCCCCCCTTGAATTATCGGGATTCCCCTGGCACGGATTGCTGGGGGACTGCCCTGCTCCTGAGTGACTTTGGAGCCCTGATGTGCCTCGCTCCGAGTGATGTTATATTGGGGAATCCCTCCACATCAGAAGGCTCAGAGTAGTCAATCACTGGAGCAGAGTTTGCCAAGGGAGGCTGGTGCCCTCCTGACTTGTTCGAGTGCACTCTCTCCCAGTGCTGGTCCCCCTGCAGGGCAAAAGTCCCACAGCAGAGCTGGTGCGTAGGTGACCACAGACCTGCCCACCTCTTGGAAGCAGAGAGCACACAAGCTGGCTGAGTCCCAAACTATCGTTTGATTATCCCTGCACCTGGAGGTCCCAATTGCCCTGTTGCTGAAGCAAAGATGGCGGAGTGCACTGTGCACCCTCTCGGTGCAGATCACTCTGCAGGCAGATCATGTAGACTGATTTAAAAACAATTATGTGTCTGTGTATTTTTCCTGCATGTATGTCTGTGCACCACATAGTTGCAGTGCAAATGGAGGCTGAAAAATTGTGTGAGACACTCTGGAACTGGATTTACCGACAGGTGTAGGCTTCCATGTGGGGGCTGGGAATTGAACCTAGTGCCTCTGAAAGAGAAGTCAGTGTTCTGAGTCACTCCTCCAGCCCGAATATCAAAAATTCTAAAAATCTTCCTTGACAACAAACTGAGTGTAAGGCTTGCCTGGGATACATGAGATCCTGACTCCAAAAAGAAAACCATATGTGTGTTGTGTATATGTACATATATATGTGTAAATGTGCTATCTTAGAATTCTTAATTATTAACAATTAAAAATAATATGTTTATGTTTAAATTATTTCACACTGAAAATAAAACTAGTAAGAGTAAATATTATACATTTCGTGCCAAATAATTTATGCAAATGGCTACAATAACTCATTAAATGTCTTCTTCTGTTTTATCTCCTCTTTATACAACCAGAATCTCACAGATGTCACTAACACATTTAATGTTAGATTACCTTGTTTGTTTATTTTTTTTAAATTGACACTTATTACTATACTTCAGCCTCTCATATTTTGTACTGATAGTCGTTTTTGTTGTTGTTGTTGTTGTTGCTTGACCTCCGAAACAAAAACCTTGTTTTTTTGTATACTTGTCTTTTGCAAGACAACATTAAGAGTTAAAGCCAGGACTTTAAATATGTTGGCCAAGTGTTTTTCCACAGAATCACATCTCTAAACCTACACAGGACATTTTAAAGTTAGGCATAAAGAGTAGTGGGTTTAACTATGGCATTTTCATACATACACATCGTTATACAAAGTACATTTTTATTATATTTTTATTAATTCTTTAAGAATTTCACACAATGTATTTAGATCATATGTCTCCAACTTCTCTGCCTAACCCTCCTAGATCAGTTCCTATGTATTTCCTCCTGTGGTGTGGCCATCAATCCATTCAGAAATGGGTTGGTTGACCCCATTACATTAATGCCTTGATTGCAAACATGGGCATATCTTGCCATTTCAGGCATTATTGTGGATCACAGTGTTCACAGCTGGTAAGCCTGTTGGTGACTTTCTTTCTTTTCTTTCCTCAATCCCCTTCCAGTACTATGAAAGCTATTCAGCAGAGAGGAAACTTCCTTACCAATACACAAAACACATGTTAATAATGATTTCTTTCTGGCTTTATTAAGTCTTTCAAAATGGCGCCGAAGGAGCAAAATGGAAAGACATGCTCAGGCTGAAGTTGTGAATGTGTAGTGTCCTGAGATAGGTGCAGAAGTATGTACATTGACAGTCACTGAGTAGAACCATGGGCCTTTATTTCTGTAATATTATTTAGTCATTGTGCATTGTCAATATAGAAAGACTTTCATTTCAATGTCTCATGAGCATGGCAGTTTCTGACATTTTTTTCTTACTGTAAGTAATTGTCATGATTATAATAGTACCTGTGCTTAGCCTGATTTTAAGTTGAACATCTATAAGTGGTTTAAAGTAACATTTGACTAAAATATAAGCAACCTTAGAAAAAACTGACATCGTTGGATTCTTTTATTCTTTATTTCTCCTAACTTCTTCTATATCCTCAATTCTAGAAATTCTAGTGGCCTACAATTCTCCTTTTTCCTACAGCCAAAATACTTAGTGGTATTTCCCATTTAATTTGCCTAAAACGTTAAGTAGCACATACTTGCCTTTTTTGTGTTTGAAGTCTACATTGCATGTTGCAGGAACTCTGAGAAAACTCAACAGTGGCCACTGCCTCTTTGAGGCTTAGAATCCCTGACAATATTTTTAAGGACATGTAGAGGTGTGTGTGTGTGTGTGTGTGTGTGTGTGAGTGTGTGTGTGTGTAAGGATTTTGTGTTTGTTTTTCATTTATTAAAATATATTGTAAAAATATATTATTAATATATTATTAAAATATATTGTAAAAATATATTGTAAAAACAGAGAGAGGGAAGTGGGCTTATGGGACTTTCGGGGAGGGAGGAGACAGGAAAGGGGAAATCATTTGGAATGTAAAGAAAAATACTTTTTTTTTTTTTTAATTTTCTAAGTTTTTTTACTTAAGTTCCAAATGATTTCCCCTGTCCTGTTTCCTCCCTCCCTGAAAGTCCCATAAGCCCCGTCCCGCCCTCTCTTCCCCATTCAACTCTTGCTTCTCTATTCCCCTACATCCAGCCATACAAAGGATAATGAATGGAAAACTCCAACAGAAGGTGGGAAACTACACCATAGAAAAATCAGGAATCTTCTTTCAACAAACCCAAAAGAAACCAAAATATCAGGAAGAAACAATCACTATTGCTTAATATCTCATAACATCAATGGACCCAATTTCCCGATAAAAAGATAAAGACTAACAGACTGGACATGTAAACAGGAGCCAGCATTTTGCTGCATACAGGAAATGCACCTCAGTGTCAAAGACAAACACTACCTCAGAGTAAAGTGATTGAAAACAATTTTCAAAGCACACATTGCACGTCACACAATCATAGTGGGAGACTCCAACACCTTGCTCTCATCAATGGACAGATTATGGACACAGAAACTAAACAGAGACACAGTGAAACTAACAGAAGTTGTGGACCAAATGGATTTAACAGATATCTATAGAACATTTCATTATAAATCAAAAGAATATACCTCCTTCTTTAACTTTTTTCATAGTCTATACTTGGCGCAGCATATTTTCATGTGGCGGGAATCGCTTGTGGACTGCCAACTACTGAGCTCTAGACTTTGCTGAAAGCTGATTTAAACCTGTTCAGCTTATGTGATTACTTTCTGTCTTAAGCTGGCCCAGCTAACCAGATGTTTCTGATAAATGCCCCATTACCCAGCCTTTGACTAACCTTTCAGACTTCCTAGGCCCTGACAATGATGCCCTATTTTCAGCTTTAAGTGGATACAGAAGATAGAATTTTGTTTCTTGCCCCACTGACAGCATAAAACGCTAAGTCAAAAGGAAATTACTTGACATAGTGGACAAAACTGCTACCTATGATGCCAACTGGCATACCAGGAAAGTGGGCCCAGATTTATTAACTGGTGAATTAACTCAACTAGTTCTACAGTATGATAGGACATATGCAGAACAAAGAGGTTTTATATGGTTTTAAGAGAAAATTGTTATTTCTATACAAATCATTTGGGATCGGGATTATAATCTGGCAGCACTAAATTTATTACAAAACTGGAACCTGAGTCATCAAATAAATGACTGGTGCCCTGTCAATTTCCAGATTTCTTCTAGATAGTAACTCTATTGTCAGCCATCACAGGGCCTTTGTTCCTTCTGCTTGTGCTAATTACTTCTGGTTCTTGCATCATTAATACAACTACATGAAAATTCCTATCTAGTACCATTAATCTGATGGGGTTTGGATCCAAATATAAACAAGTCCCCATCACAGAGTCAAGGATTTGATCCAGGATACAACTAAAGGTGGGAATGTTAGACCTGAACTTATCCTATAAGCTCCACCTGCCCAAGGACCAGCTCCCTGTATAAACACCAGACTTTTTGTATCTGCTGTTAGTCTGCCTCCTTCATAGTGTACTTGGAATTCATCCTCTCGTGTCTATTCTTTCTGCAATAACTACCTTTTAATTTCTTTAGTTTTACAGGCATGAGCCACCACAACCAGCCCAAAGTATCAAGCTTTTAGGATCACAATGCTTAGTGGCATGGTCCTGTCTACAAATCCATCAACTCAGGAGAGTTAGAAAGAGGATCACAAATTGAAATCTTGACTGAGCAACGTAATCAGACTCTGTTTCTAAAGAAAAAGCAAAAATGGTACCAAAAATACAGTTCAGTGTTAGAGTGCATGTGTTAAGGCCTTGGAGTTAATATGCAATACTTAAAATAAATTAAAAAAAAACAAAAAAAGATTGGACATAACTAGACTGGACATAACTTTATGTCAGAACACACACACACAAATATATATATATATATATATATATATATATATATATATATATATATATATATGTATACACCTATATTTCCTTTGTTGCTAAAACCACACAGTACCCTTGACATTTAGATGTCATCTTCATGGGCTAGAGATTTCTCCTCTCTTCCTTTTATCTCTGTCCTGTTGGCTTGCCACACTTTGGTAAATCTGTTTACATCTCTTTGGATAGTAAACATGGAGAGGAGTGAGTAACACTTTTGATGGACAAGGGGTGGTTATAGAATTTCAAGAATGATGCGGTACATGATGGAAGAACCCTTTTCTACTTTGCATGACGTTATGGTTTTGATATCCATGCTCCTAGAGCTTCCAGAATATGATATTTGATATTGTTTTCCTTTTTTCTTCTCTCTGTCTTGGATTATAAACCAATTTCAATTCTCTTCCTGTAAACACATCATTTTTCCACTTTACAAAATGATATTCCATCTTGGTGGTCAAATCTATTTTCATTTGTTTGTAATTTTTACTAGTGTTATATTAGTTGTACAAAACAAATCAATGAGTTTCCTTCCTTCCTTCCTTCCTTCATCCTCATCCTCCTTTTTTTCTGAATGAAAGTTTTCACTCTGAAGCAAAAGTGACCTAAAGTTCACAGTGTACTTCAAGCTGACCTCAAACTTGTGGTGATCCTCCTATATTAGCTTCTTGAGTACTTGTATCATAGATATGAGCCACTGACTCCAGTTTAACAGTGGGTCTCAATATGACATTTTATATGCATGTACAGTTGATTTTCTTCATACTTACCCTTGGGTATGTCTAAAATAAACTGCCTGGTGTCAGACTAGAAGTTTGACCCAACACCAGCTACTAAATGTTGTTGAACCAGATTTCTTTTTTTCCTCATGCAAATTCTCTGCCAACACTGGTGTTTGCAGAGACCTCCCCAGAGGTTGTTCACTTTTGGTTTATTTTTCTGTGTGTGTCTATTTATTCATTCAGTCACTCTGCCAGTTAACTGGAGAATACATTCATACTCAGGATATTACTATGCAAGGTCTTACTAAAGTACCAATATATTTTCGTGCCTTGCTTATTATTTTTGATTCATCTATTATATAGAATTTTACTTTGTGGTTATTAAGAGGCTTTGAATACTAATGCTGGTACAAGTCTGGATGGATTATACTCAAGTCTCACAGCCACCAAAGCCTGCAGTCTCAGGGAGAGGGAAGGTGTAGTGAGTTGGTCTGATGCTGCTTGTATTCAAATTCTTCTGTGTTGTTTCAATACAAGCCAACTAGGCAGAAAAGAGGTAGCTCAAGCTTCAATTCCTGGTCTTGGGGTCTGAAGCAGAGACCACAAAAGACAAAGATGAAGTTCATGGAAGAAGATGCAATGGGGTAGGTGGATTGTGAATGCATGGCCATGATGACCAGCGATTTGGAGTAGGAGCAGGTCAGGCAAAAAATAACAAATTATATCTTGGGATATTGACAGGGAAATAAACAAAATAACAAAGAGGTTGATATCTGCCCAGCTCTAGTGCTTTAAGGCTTATTATAAATATAAACGTTTGTGTCTTTTATTTGAGAACTAAATGATCTAAGATGAGATCCCCAAATAGAATCTCCCAAATGTTTACTATAACAGGAAGGTGTTCTTGATTCTGTTCCAACATTAAAACTGATATATAGGTCCAACTCAAAGTTGCATAGGTTTCTGCTTGATGCCAGACGTGATCTAGAGGCTCCATAATGAGCAAGAAAGAATAATGGCTGCAGAATAGGTTGGAAAAAGAGTAACCTCTTTGCCATGTAGCATAATGCAGTTCTCCAGGATCAGCATTGCTTTGGAAATTGTGAGGCTAGGCCTAGCACTTTGTTTCATTATGATTATCTTAGTACTAAGTACTATGATGGCTTAAGTTGTGTCTGTAGTCACTTTCTCAGTGACAGGTGAAAATTCTTTGTTTAGCTCTGTACCCCATATTTTAATAGGGTAATTAGCTCTCTGGAGTCTAACTTCTTGAGTTCTTTGTATATATTGGATATTAGCCCTCTGTCAGATGTAGGGTAGGTAAAAATCTTTTCCCAATTTGTTGGCTCCCTCTTTGTCCTTTTGACAGTGTCTTTTGCCTTACAGAAACTATGTAATTTAATGAGGTCCCATTTGTCAGTTCTTGATCTTAGAGCATAAGCTATCAGTGTTCTGTTCAGGAAATTATCCCGGTGCCCATGTGTTCAAGGCTCTTCCCTAGTTTCTTTTCTATTAGTTTCAGTGTGTCTGGTTTTATGTGGAGGTCCTTGATCCACTTGGAATTGAGCTTTGTACAAGGAGATAAGAATGGATCGATTTGCATTCTTCTGCATGCTGAACTCCAGTTGAACCAGCACCATTTGTTGAAAAGGCTATCTTTTTTCCACTGGATGGTTTTTTGCTCCTTTGTCAAAGATCAAGTGACCATAGGAGGGTGGGATCATTTCTGGGTCTTCAATTGTGTTCTATTGATCTACATGCCTGTCACTGTACCTATTCCATGCAGTTTTTAACACTATTGCTCTGTAGTACCGCTTGAGGTCCAGGATAGTGATTCCCCCAGAAGTTCTTTTACTCTTGAGAATGGTTTTAGCTATCCTGGGTTTTCAGTTAATCCAGATGAATTTGATTAAATTAAAAGAAGTGTTTGCCCTCGGCTATAATTTTCCCAACTGAAAATCTCAGTTACTTTAGTTTTGACTCATAACTGGTGTAGGTGGTGTGACCTCTGTTTGAAGCAGTGCTGGTTGTATCTTATCTTTCTAATATCGTTGACCACAACTGTTTAAACATTTCATAAATTCAAACAAGAGTTTTGTACACAAGAGGGAGGCTTGCTCATTTTGTAACAGTGCTTTGACCCAGTTCAGGGCTGGCTGGTTGAGCTAGAGGATCCCATTCAGCCAGTGTATCTAGAACTAAATGTCATTGACTGACATTGCACACCATAACCCCAAGGCCTTTCTCAAGGTTTCACTTAGAAAACTTATCCCAGGTATGACTAATGCATATTTATCTTCAGAAACTGCTCCCTTTGGGGAACAATTCCTTTTCACCTTCAAGACCAAGTTACATGGATCTGGGTACTGTGACCATAGTCATGTGACCTATCCTACTATCTTCTGTCTTCTAGGCTTGTTATCCATTAATTCCTCCAGATGTTAGAGGTAAAGACCATGTGTTCTTATTGTGTCCTCCATGCTTGTTAATCAAAAGTTGATTCATAAGTGACTATTGGGAAAATATTTGATTAAAAAAATCTGTCTGAATGATATGATTTCAAAATATTGAGCAGGATCCATTTCTTCATGAAAATAAAAGTGGACAAAATCATTCACATACCAAAAAACTTTTATTTTCTTTTTAGCATAGGAAGACACTGGGAGCACATCCTGATAAATATTAAGCAATAACCTCTTCAACAGGCATCAGCAATCTGTATAGCTAACAGAAAAGGACTAAGTCTTTGGACTTTCAGGGTTCAAATAGTCCAATAAGAGATAATTATGCCAGCATAACAGTAAATGAAGTCAATATTACAGGTTTTACTATATATAGCCAAAGATTATCCTCAACTATGAGTTTCTTTGGTTTGAGAGTAGATAATTCTCCATGATTCAGAACATCTTGTGAGTCCAAAAGTTATTTTAAGATACTCTCCATATCCTCAACACCTTGAAGTATTTGTAAACAGATACACTCTGATGTGTACCATCAATAGCATGTGGAATGCATGTAACACATCAATCTACTCAATTAAGAGACACTGATTCATGCCCTGACATCACTGGATTGAAATTGTTTCCATTTTAAAATAAAAGGTTTATGGGAAAGCTCATAAAACAGCCAAGAAAAGCCACATTTTGTTCATCAAATGTATCACAGTCATATGGTTCCCATGGTAATGAATCTTCCTCTCAACTCAAACACAACCTTTAAATGGTTATTATTTTAATTAAATATACCCTCTTAACTTCTTTTTTTTTAAAGAGAAAATCCTCTGCTGCTCTCAGATTTGCTTTTCTGGATGTGGCTCCAAAAGGGAGACAGTGGTGGTAGTTGAAGCTCAAGGTGAAAATTCAACAGCATCGTATGCTTCCATAGGTCATATGGCCCAAGATCCCATTGTCCAGATCAAGTCCTCTGCTCTTGTGCAAAATCAGTTCCCAGAAATGTACACCAAGCCCTGATTTTGGTTTGAAAGAAAAAAATTAATATTTGTTGAACAATTGCCTAGCCAATTTCAATAACCTGAATAAAATCTTCTTTATTTAATCAGGGTGAATGTAGATTTATTAAGGAAAACTAAGGAAAAATCTTAAGAGTGGGAATCCCTCTAAGAGAAGAATATCATTAATCTAAATAAAGTCTTTTAATGTGGTGTTTGACCATATGATGTACTTGACACCTTGGTAGTTCTTATCAGATTAGAATAGAAAATTAGGAAGAGGCATGGAGTCTCTGCTAACAATTGTCAGGACAGGAGTATTGATAGCAATATTTAAAACAGATTCTTCTGTGTCATGATAATTGTAATTATTGAGTTTCTTTTCATACCCAAACTTCTCTATCTCCTTCAATATCTTATTCAGCAAACAGCATCTCAGCAACAACTGGCCCAAATATTAGAGGCCACTAATAAAAAAAAGATGTTCTAACTACTGACAACACTGTGAGATGCTTCAAACTCAGTGGACACCAATTAATACATCATTTGGGAGTTGCTAGTGGAAACGGAATAGAGGTTGATTTTCCTTATAGCAAAATCTTCAAAACTTATCACTTTTCCTGGGTGTTGTTTCCTTGTTTGCTTTCATGATTTTCTATCTCCCTCAAAGCAGAGTCTTCTTTCAAAATCTGTTGATCCTAAAGATGGTTTTGTGTCCTTTAATGAAGTGATCATACGTGAGGCCATCTGGATTTGTGAAGAATCTGTATCAGTGCACTTTGATCCACATAAGGGAGCAAATACTCACTCATTTTTTGGTGGCCAATTAAGAATGGGTAAAAGGGAGTGCACTCTGTCATCTTTGCTCCAGCAACAGAGCAATTGGGACCTTCAGGCACAGGGATGATCGAGCATAATATCGCTTGGGACTCAGCCAGCTTTTGTGCTCTCTGCTCCCAAGAGCTGGGCAGTTCTGTGGTCAACTACACGCCAGCTCTGCTGTGGGACATCTGCCCTGCAGAGGGACCCACACGGGGAGAGAGCGCACGTGCACAGGGAGGGAGCTCACTAGCCTCCCCTTGGTGACTTCTGCTCCGAGGATCGACTGCACTGAGCTTCCAGGTACACAGGGACTCCCCAATAAAACATCACTTGGGGCAAGGCACATCAGGGCTCCAAAGTCACTCAGGAGCAGGACAGGCCCTCAGCAATCAGTGCCAGGGGAATCCCTGTAATCCAGGGGGTGGGGCAGAAATAGCCTTGCAGGCTCAAAGGAGGTCCACACAACAGCCAGTGATAGCAAGACCAACTAATACCAGAGGTAACCAGATGGAAAAAGGCAAATGTAGGAACGTTACTAGCAGAAATCAAGGCAATATGGCACTATCCGAACCCAACTCTCCAACAGCAGCAAGTCCTGGATACCCCATCACACCCGAAAGGCAAGATCTACATTTAAAATCACTTCTCATGATGCTATTAGGGGATTTCAAGAAGGACACAAATAAATCTCATAAAGAAATCCAGGAGAACATGAATCAAAGGGTAGAAGCCCTTACAAAGGAAACACAAAAATCGCTTAGAGAAATACAGGAGAATATGGGTCAACTGATGGAGGCCCATAAGAAGCCAACACAAAAATCGCTTAAAGAAATGAATCAATGGGTAGATGCACTTTCAAAGGAATCACAAAAATCGCATAATGAAATGCAGAAGAATATGAGTCAACAGATGGATGCCCATAGGTAGGCAACACAAAAATCGATTAAAGAAATGAATCAACGGATAGATGCCCTTACAAAAGAAACACGAGAATTGCTTAAAGAAATGCAGGAGATGATGGATCAACAGATAGAAGCCCATGAGGAGGAAACACAAAAATCGCTTAGAGAAATACAGGAGAACTTGGGTCAACAGGCAGAAATCCTCAAAGAGGAAACACAAAAATACCTTAAAGAAATACAGCAAAATACAAACAAACAAGTGAAGGATCTCAGCAAATCCATCCAGGATCTAAAAAAGGAAGTAGAAACAACTAAGAAATGACAAAGGGAGACAACTTTGGAGATAGAAAACCTTGGGAAGAAATCAGGAGTTATAGATGCCAACATCAACAATAGAATACAAGAGATGGAAGAAAGAATCTCAGGTGCTGAAGATACCATAGAAAGCATCGACTTAACAGTCAAAGAAAATGCAAAATGCAAAAAGCATGTAACCCAAAACATCCAGGAAATCCAGGACAAAATAAGAAGACCAAACCTAAGCATTATAGGTATAGATGAGAGTGAAGATTTGCAACTTTAAGGGGCAGTAAATATCTTCAACAAAATTATGGAGGAAAACTTCCCTAACCTAAAGAGAGAGGTGCCAATGAATATACAAGAAGCCTACAGAACTCCAAACAGACTGGACCAGAACAGAAATACCTGCCATCACATAATAGTCAAAACACCAAATGTACTAAACAAAGAAAGAATATTAAGAGAAGTAAGAGAAAAAGGCCAAGTAACATATAAAGGAAGACCTATCTGAATCACATCAGACTTCTCACCAGAGACTATGAAAGCCAGAAGATCCTGGGCAGATCTCATACAGACTCTAAGAGAACACACATACCAGCCTAGACTACTATACCCAGTGAAAATCACAATCACCGTAGAGGGAGAGACCAAGATATTCCATGATAAAACCAAATTTACACAATATGTTTCCACAGACCCAGCCCTACTAAGGATAATAAGTGGAAACCGCCAATACAAGGAGAGAAACTACATCCTGGAAAAAACGAGATAATAACCTTCTTGCATCAAACCCAAAAGTAGATAATGACTCAAACATGAAGATAGTGTCAAGAAGAGCAAGTGGCAATAATTACTATTCCTTAATCTCTCTTAATATCAATGGTCTCAACTTCCCAAAAAAAGACATAGACTAACAGAGAGGATACATAAATAGAACCCAACATTGTGCTGCATGCAGGAAACACACCTCAGTGTCAAAGACAGACACTACCTCAGAATAAAAGGTTGGAAAACAAATTTACAAGCAAATAGTCCCAGGAAATGAGCCGCAGTAGCCATCCTAATATCATATAAAATTGACTTTCAATCTAAAGTCATCAAAAAAAGACACAGAAGGACACTACATACGGGTAAAAGGAAAAATCCACCAAGAAAAACTCTCAATTCTGAATATCTATGCTGCAAATGCAATGGCACCCTCACTCGTAAAAGAAACTTTACTAAAGCTCAAAGCACACATCACACCTCACACAATAATAGTGGATGACTTCAACACCCCACTCTCTGAAATGGATTGTTCAGGAAAGCATAACCTAAACAGAGACACCGTTAAAGTAATTGAAGCCTGGGACCAAATGGAACTAACATATATATAGAGAGAGAACATTTCCTCCTAAAGCAAAAGAATATACCTTCTTCTCAGCACCTCATGGTACCTTCTCCAAAATCGACCATATAATTTGTCACAAAACAGAACTCAACAGATAGAAGAAGATCGAACTAATCCCATGCCACCTATAAGATCACTATGGAATAAGGGTGGTCTTCAATAACAACAAAAACAAAAGAAAGCCCACAGACACAAGGAAGCTGAACAATGCTCTACTCAATGATACCTTGATCAAAGAGGAAATAAAGAAAGAAATTAATGAATTTTTAAAATTTAATGAAAATGAAGGCACAACATACCCTAATTTATGGGACACAATGAAAGCAGTGCTAAAAGGAATATTCATAACCCTGAGTGCCTCCAAAAGGAAAGGGGAGAGAGCATCCACTAGCAGCTTGAAATCCCTAACAAAAAGAAGGAAATACACCCAAGAGGAGTGGAAGGCAGGAAATCATCAAACAAATAAAACCATACAAAGAATCAGCATAACTATGAGTTGGTTCTTTGAGAAAATCAACAAGGTAGATAAGTCCTTAGCCAAACTAAGAGGGCACAGAGACAGTATCAAAATTAACAAAATCAGAAACGAAAAGGGAGAGATAACAACAGAAACTGAGGAAATTAAAAAATCATCAGATCCTACTACAAAAGCCTGTAATCAATACAACTAGAAAATCTGGAGGAAATAAACAATTTCCTAGACAGATACCAAATACCAAAATTATAACAGGTTCAAATACACCATCTAAACTGTCCTATTACCCTTGAAGAAATAGAAGTGGTCATTGGAAGTCTTCCAACCAAAAAAAGCACAGGTCCAGATGGTTTTAGTGCAGAATTCTATCAGACCTTCCAAGAAGACCTAACACCAATACTCTTCAAACTATTCCACAAAATAGAAACAGAAGGAACATTCTCTAACTCATTTTATAAAGCCACAATTAGGCTGGTACCAAAATCACACCAAGATTCGACAAAGAAAGAGAATCTTAGGTCAATTTCTCTTATGAATATCGACGTAAAAATACTCAATAAAATTCTTGCCAACTGAGTCCAAGAACACATCAATGCCATCACTCACCATGATCAAGTAGGCTTCATCCCAGGGATGCAAGCATGGTTCAGTATAATGAAGTCCATCAATGTAATACACTATATAAACAATCTCAAAGAAAAAAACCACATGGTCGTTTCATTAGATGCTGAGAAAGCATTGACAGGATCCTTTCATGCTAAAAGTCTTGGAAACATTATGAATTCAAGGCCCATATCTAAACATAGTAAAAGCAATTTACAGCAAACTGGTAGCCAACATCAATCTAAATGGAGAGAAACTTGAACAATCCCAATAAAACCAGGGACTAGATAAGGCTGCCCTCTCTCTCCATATCTTTTCAATATAGTATTTGAAATTCTAGCTAGAGCAATTAGACAACAAAAGGAGGTCAAAGGGATACAAATTGGAAAGGTAGATGTCAAACTATCTCTATTTTCAGATGATATGATAGTATACTTAAGCAACCCAAAGAACAACACCAGAGGACTCCTACAATGGATAAACAACTTCAGCAATATGGCCGAATATAAAATCAACTCAAGGAAATCAGGAGTCTTCCCATACTCAAAGGATAATCAGGCTGAAAAAGAAATAAGGGAAATGATACCCTTCACGATAGTCACAAACCATATAAAGTATCTTGGTGTGACGCTAACCAAACAAGTGAAAGATCTGTATGACAAGAACTTCAAGTCTCTGAAGAAAGAAATTGAAGAAGACCTCAGAAGATGGAATAACATTCCATGCTCACAGATTGGCAGGATTAATATAGTAAAAATGACCATCTTGCCAAAAGCAATCTACAGATTCAATGCAATCCCTATCAAAATACCAACTCAATTCTTCATAGAGTTAGAAAGAGCAATTCAAAAATTCATCTGAATAACAGAAAACTCAGAATAGCTAAAACTATTCTCAAGAGTAAAAGAACTTCTGGGGGAATCAGTATCCCGGACCTCAAGCTGTACTACAGAGCAATAGTGTTAAAAACCGCATGGTATTGGTACATTAACAGGCATGTAGATCTATGGAACAGAATTGAAGACCCAGAAATGAATCCAAATTCCTATGGTCACTTGATATTTTACAAAGGAGCTAAAACCATCCAGTGGAAAAAAGATAGCCTTTTCAACAAATGGTGCTTGTTCAACTGAAGGTCAACATGCAGAAGAATGCAAATTGATCCATTCTTATCTCCTTGCACTAAGCTCAATTCCAAGTGGATCAAGGACTTCCACATAAAACCAGACACACTGAAATTAATAGAAAGGAAACTAGGGAAGAACCTTGAACATATGGGCACAGGGAGAATTTCCTGAACAGAACTCCAATAGCTTATGCTCTAAGATCAAGAATTGACAAATGGGACATCATAACATTACAAAATTTCTTTAAGGCAAAGGAAACTTTCAAAAGGACAAAGTTGCAGCCAACAAACTGGAAAAAGATCTTTACCAACCCTACATCTGACAGAGGGCTAATATCCAATATATACAAAGAACTCAAGAAGGTAGACTCCAGAGAGGCAAATAACCCTATTAAATAATGGGGTACAGAGCTAAACAATGAGTTCTCACCTGAAGAACATCTAATGGCTGAGAAGCACCTAAAGAAATGTTCAACATCCTTAGTCATTAGGGAAACGCAAATCAAAACAACTCTGGAGATTCCACTTCATACCAGTCAGAATGACTAAGATCAAAAACACAGGAGACTGCAATTGTTGGCGAGGATGTGGAAAAAGCGGAACACTCCTCCACTGCTGGTGGGATTGCAAGCTGGTACAACCACTCTGGAAAGCAGTCTGGCGGTTCCTCAGAAAAATGGGCATGACACTCCCGGAGGATCCTGCTATACCTCCCCTGGCATATACCCAGAGGCTTCCCCTGCATGCAATAAGGACACATGCTCCACTATGTTCATAGCAGCCTTACTTATAATAGCCAGCATCTAGAAAGAACCCAGATGTCCCTCAACAGAAGATTCAGAAGATGTGGTATATTTACACAATGGAATACTACTCTGTAATTGAAAACAATGAATTCATGAAATTCTTAGGCAAATGGTCAGAACTGGAAAATATCATCCTTAGTGAGGTAACCCAATCACAAAAGAACACAGATAGTATGCAGTCACTGATAAGGGGATATTAACCCAGAATCTCGGAATATGCAAGACGCAATTCACATATCAATAGATTCCAAGACAATGGAAGGAGAGACCCCGGTTCCTGGAAAGACTGGATGTAGTGGAATACCAGGACAGATAAGCGAGAGGGGTTAAATGGGGAACAGACGGAGAGAAGGGGGCTCATGGGACTTTTGGGGAGGGAGGAAACGTGAAAGGAGAAATCATTTGGAATGTAAATAAAAAATATAGAAAATAATAATAATAACAATAATAATTAATAATAATAATAATAATTAATAAACAGATGGGTCAAAGGGGCCAGATCCAAGCTATTCTGCAGCCACTTTAAAATTATCATTGGCAAATTGTGAAAAGTCTTATCTAAAACTTCAACAAAATAAAAGTGGAAAATTAAACAAATGGTTCTTTGGAGGTATTTTCTATAATTTCAGGTATTTCTATCACTCCCATACTTAATAAGAGAGAAGGGTTTATAACCTACACCTCAAAGCAAAATCTCCATGAATAAATAATAGGATCTGAGGAAGGATAAGGAAATGGGGCCTGTAAGGGTAATGTCTTTATTACTGCATTAGTATGAGCTGCTAACCCAGAATCCTGTCTAGTACTAATATATTATATAATTAATGACTGAAAATAGAAGCAAAGTAGCCATTTTTAAATGTGAAGTATTTGGTAATGGAGTATTTTTGCTTAAAGAAGAGGAGGATAGCCATTTTTCTTATACTTAAACACAAAGCCATCCTTCTCCATTTTCGATTCAGAAGCTATTTGTTGTCAGAATAGTCTGTATCAGCCTTACAGATCTGAGTGAGCACATGCCGGTGCACACTCCAAGATTTTGCATAATGAGTTTGTAAATGCTTGCTTCTGTACTATACCCACTGCTAGACTAAGAACTTCCCAGTCAGTTTGCTTTCTATCTCTTGAGTCAATATAGGTGGTTCACATTAATACATCCTTGGGATCTTAAGGGTTGGCAGAATAAATGCTGCAAGTCAACACTACAGAATATGAGTGCAAACAACTGAAATTGATGTGAGGGGAGGTGAGACAAAACTGACCAAAGGATTTCCAAATATTTCCTGACACATAGGGATTGTGGATATCTAGGTTGCCTTATAATTATCTTCTTAGTCCATAGAGATACTCTGTTGCTTAGTTTTATTGTCAACTTGACATTACAAAGAAGAAACCTTGAGGTCAGATTGGCCTGTGGCCATCTCTGTAAGAGGCTATCCTTGGTGGTTTGAATATGCTTGGCCCAGTAAGTAGTACTATTAGGAGGTGTGGCCCTGTTGCAGTAGGTGTGACCTTGTTGGAGGAAGTGTGTCAATTTGAGGTGGCTTTAGAAAGAGCTTCCTCCTAACTGCCTGAGGATATCAGTTCTCTGTTTGCTGAGATGTAGAGCTCTCAGCTCCTCCTGCACCATGCCTGCCTGGATGCTGCCATGCTTCCCGTCTTGATGATAATTGACTGAACCTCTGAACCTGTAAGCCAGCCCCAATGAAATGTTGCCCTTTATGTGTCTTCACAGAAACCCTATGACACTGTCTCAACCTATTATTGACATGGGAAAACACTGCACTGTGGGAAGCACCATCTGTCGGTAGCACCATCTGGGCTGTGTAGGAAAACTGAGCATGAGACAGAGAGGGAACGAGTAAGCAGCACTTCTCCGTACACCAAGACAGAGAGCCAGTAAGCAGTATTCCTCTGTGATTTCTGCTCCAGTCTCCTGCCTTGAGGACTTGTCTTAACTTCCTCAGTTACACACAGCCACCTGGAAGTGTAAGCCAGAATAAACCTTTTCCACCCCTATGTTAGGCTTTGGTTATGATTCTTGTCACAGTAACAAGGAAGGACCAGGACAGATGCATTACAAGTGATGAGTTTCTAATCCACTTTTCTTACAGAAGACAGAATAGACCTTTATAAGTTTGCCTCATTTTAAAATGCACTTAAAATACTGGCTACTCAACTGAGTTTTAAATCTATCAGTCTTTCTTCCTCACAATCATTATCGAAGAAAAGACATTGGATTCCCCTGATGATTTTCTCCCAAGGCTATGCTTAGTGGTAGGCATCTGTCATTCTTGCACTGGGAAGACAAAGGCATAATGATCATGAACTGGAGGTCAGCTTAGAGTAAACAGCAAGATCCTGTCTTAAACTAAAAATAAAATACCCTTCCCAGAACAACCTTAAAAATGGATACTTGGGGGGATAAAGAGATGCTCAACAGTTAGGACCATCTACTACTTTTCCAGAGAACCTGAGTTCTGTTCTCTGTATACTCTATCTAGTGGCTCACAACTTCCAGTAAGTCCACATCAGGGGATCAGACACATCCTTCTGCCCTCTGGGATCAGATGCACACATGTAGCATATATTCATGTAGACATACACACATACACATAAAAATTAAATTTTTGGTTTTTTTTTTTAATTTTTATTGATGTTTTGCTTTGTTGTTGTTTGGTTTCTTTTGCTTTGTTTAGGGTTTTCTTTGTGGTTTTGTAGGTTTTTATGGTTTGTTGTTGTTGTTTTGGGTGGTATTTTTTCTTCTCTCTCTCTCTCTCTCTCTCTCTCTCTCTCTCTCTCTCTCTCTCTCTTTTGAGATGAGGTTTCTCTGTGTAGCCTTGGCTATCCTAGAACTAGCTCTGTAGACTGGCCTTGGCCTTGAAGTTGGGATCTGCCTGTCTCTGCCTCCCAAGTGCTGGGATTAAAGGTGTGCATTACCACCACCCAGCTAAAATAAATCTTCAAAATTGGCTCTATTTTGATGTCCCTACAATTCAAGAAGAAAAATCTTTTCTTTGGGCCTGACAGATGAAGCTGTCCCCATAACTTGCATAATGTTGCTTACGAGATATTACTCATTATGTTATCAAATGAATTCCTTAAAGAACACAAACACACTTGACTGCCAATGGCCCAAATGTGTCACTGCTATTTGTAAAACCCTTCTGTCTGTGTTCTTTTTCTCCCTGTGTTTTCTTTCTAACCGAGGTTGATTTTTGACTGTTCTGCAGATGGTCTTGTAGTACAGGGAACAGACATTTACTAAAGAGCTACTCTAGTCTCCCATGCTTGTAACATGATTGAGACTGGCTCTCCCTGTTCCTGTGTCACTTTCAGAGGCCATTACTTCATACCTGGAAACCTATGCGTTGTTCTGTTGCTGTTTTAACAGAAGCTGATGTCTGATCCAGTCTGTAACTGTGTAAGCCAACCACAATCATCTGCATTTGCAAATCTGGCTTTACTTTTAGTGAAATGAAAAACAAGATGGAATTAAAACTCCTTTCACTTTAAGCAAATCCAAGTTTCATGTTTTCTTCTAAAACTTGTCTCTAATATGTTCTAAAGTGGCAATCCTATATTTGAGATAAGGTTAATAATTATGTTTTAGTGAAAGACATGTTGCCTAGATTCTTATCTGACAAGCAGTCCAATGGCTACTGTTTATATTTAAATCACTTGTCCTAGTATAGAGGATAAGGAGTCACTGCTTATTCAGAAAGCCACATTTGCAAATTAAAATGATCTATGGCCCTAATTTTGCTACTGCAAGGTCATGATAACACAGATACTACCTAGTGTTATATCTTCTGACAGACTCGAGCAATTCCTCCAACCTGAATCTCACTCCCTCTTTGCATGTGCATTTGCTCACAGTAGGAATCAGCTACAATTGTTCAGGCACAGTCCTCCTGCAGCTAGAGCTTTTCTGCCATGTGGGATTCCTGGTGCTTCAGAATTTGCAAGTCCCCAGGGAGGAAAGATAAATGAATGCCTAATGACAGCAGGAAATAGCAAGACTCATCAAAAGTGAGGCAGCTATGAGAAAGAACCTCAGGGCTCCCCTTTGGGCCAGCTAAGACCATTCTCCAGATACCACCCTTTTCTGGGCCTGCACACCCTACTCTGGCTTTCTCCCCTTGGATTGCCAACAGTCTCTTTGTGGAGCACTTCACAAATGAATCATCTAGACATGCATTCTACAGAAAGAACTGCCTTTGGGGAAACTATTAAGACACAGCCTGTAAGACAAAATTATTTTGTGACTGTCACAAATCATCCCATCATAATAAGTGGTAAATTTGTTAGCAACATAATAATTTTGATCAATTTTAAAAAATGCCTTCAGCTATGCATGGAAATGATCAACATATCAACTTGTAAGACTCGGGGAAGTCTTAACTTACCAGAGAGACCCCCTGAGTGGACCACGCGGAGGCAGAATTGATGCAAAAAACAAGAGGATTTTTTATTAAATCCATCATGCTGGGGTCGCCTGCAAATGGGGAGAGTGACCCTCGAAGCCTGCACAGCAGGCTTTATATACAGTTCTCAGGGCAGCTGCCATTGGCACAATGTGATTGGCAGAACAGTGTTACCATTAAACTAATTAGTTGTTAGGAAGTGAGGTAGGTGGCCAATGAACTCTGGGCCTTCCCTAGCGGCAGGGACACTCCTGTCTGAGGAATGTAATTTAGCCTTTCTCTTCTGGGAGGGGGAACACTTTCCTTACTGGGAGGTGCAAGTGTTCCATGACCTTTTCAAAGTTCCTGAGTTAACTCTCTCATTCCCCCCTTTTCTTTGTGCATGCTTCAATCCTAGAGCAATTGCTGGCATTCTGACAGTTCATACTCCTGATCGTCTGTATCTAGTTCTTTGTATCTTCTACTCTAAGATCATTAGCTGTACTGTAGGTAAGTGTTTCTTAACAATAGTGACTAAGCAGTTCAAAGGGGCAGGGAAAGCCTAGCTGTAGCCAGGTGACTGCAGAGGTGGAGTCCAGCCAGAATGCTAGAGGCCTGGGGCATGGCTACATGTGACTGATGGCCTCAAGATTGTGGAGTTGGCATTCTCTCACACCACAGTTATCATACTTATGATAACAAAGTCAGTGATTCTTGAAGGTGACTGATGGAAGTTTTTATTTTTTCTATATCTAAATTAATGGCTGCCCTCAGACTATCATAATTTTCTCCTGCTAAGACTAGTGTGGAAGTCCTGGTGGCTGCCCTGGCCATCTCTAACCCCAACAGAAGAGAGACAGTGAGTGTCATAACAGGTTTGGACAACGGACACATAGGATGGGGGAAAGAACCAGAATCTAAGGGTACCACCAGGCAGTCATAATCAAGGTCAAGTTATCTTGAGCTTGAATAGATTATCTATCTTCTATACTATCCAGCGGGGGGGGGGGGGTCTCTGGATTGTGGGGTGTCTGCAGGTTTCATATGTGAAGCATGTACCCAGACTGCAACACCATGCACCTTGAGTCCTGTTGGAGTGGCTAGCAGTGCCAGGAAGGGTCCTGTCCATCAGGGTTCTAGTAACTGTTCCTGAAGCCTCCTTACACAGATCCAGTCACCAGTCTGGAAGCAGGAAGAAGTCTCTAGCATCCTTGGAGCATTTAAGGCAGACAATTTGGGCCAAAACTCATGTTGAGGAATACCTCCTGGGAAGGCCCAGTGGACACCAAAGGATGTAACAAAGAGGATTTCAAAATGGGTCAGGATAAAATGGCAGAGGCTGTTCTGGGCTCAGAACAGGAACAAAGGAATGGGTACCACGCAAACTGAGTCAATCTCCTAGGTCAATTTAGTTAAGGTCTCTCATAGGGTTCTTTACCTGTCCTGAGCTCTGGGGATAGTATGCCCAATAATTCTTTCAATTAGTCCCCAGTATCTCTGTCAATCCCTGACTTACCTTAAGAGACAAAAACAGAACCATTGTCCAATCTAATTACAAGAGGCACTCTGAAATTCTGGAAAATTCCTTCCAATATCTTCTGTAGCTACATGACAGCTGTTTCCTGCTTGATGAGGAATGTTGCAACCCATCCAGAGAAAATATCTACAAACACTAGAAGGTATTTGTAACCATATTTTCCTGTATTAATTTTTATAAAATCTCTCAATATACTCTAGACTGTTCCCCCTAGGTCTTTTGCCTTGTTTAATCTTGGCTGCACAAGCATTCACTTGCTGGCATATCTTACACTGTTTTACTATCTCTCTGGCCCAAAAACTGAATCTTATAAATATATATTTTTAGGTTCCTTAACTGCATGGACAAGCTTTTTATCCCCTAAATGAGTCCATCTGAGCATTTGGCCTAGTAAGTCTTTTGCTTACTGTAGTGGCTATTCCTGGTAGTCAACTTGACTATATCTGGAAAGAATGAATCAAGAATTGGAAGACTCACCTATGATCCTAATCTAGAGGCTCAGAGATACAAGTTCCTGACCTGGATCTTGGCATCGATATCTTGGAACATAGTGGCTATGAATTCCAGAAGATTAAGACAAGGAGATCTCTGAGTTCAAGGTCATCTGGGATTAAAGGTGTGGTGGTACATGCCTTCAATCTGGGCCACACCTTCTGCTGGAGACCTACAGCCTTTAATCTGGGCCACACCCTCTGCTGGAAACCTGTAAAAAGACATTGGAAGAAGACTCTCAGACTCTTGAATCCACAGTTGCCCCATGGGACTGAGCAGCAGCTACATCCTTGGACTTCCATTCACAGCTGCTGCTGATCATTTTTGGGGAGTTGGACTACAAACTGTAAGTTATCCACAAATTCTATAACTATATAGAGACTACTCACACGTTCTGTGACTCTAGAGAACCCTGGCTAATACAGAAGATGGTACCAGGAGTGGTTCTAGAGGAACAGAAGTATAAGGAAGAATATTTTAAAATATTGGTTTGATAATTCATCAGCACCTTCAACTACTGAAACCTCTCCAGATTCTCTTCCTCCTGGGAATTCAGAGAATATTGAAGACCCATGGTTGAAACTACATTTCAAGCTTAAAGAAGCTAATGTCTTTGATTATCTAGATGAATTAGATGATTCGGTGGTGTGCAATACTTTCTACAAGTTGGGGAAAAAATCGAAAAATGATTTCGATGGCTGGTTGTTCTTAGCATCTCAGGAAAAAAAACAATGAAGGAAAGGCACTTATGTGATAAGATCGAACAGTTCCAGATGCAAGTAAACAATCTAAAAGTTGCTAAGTGTATGCTTGAAGAGAATCTTCTCTCTAGCATCTACAAAGCTCAAGTTGCAGAAAATCAAACTGAAGCCCTCATTATAAGATTGGCTGAATTACAGCAAAAATTCCGGACTCAGACTCAGAGAGTTTCAGCAGTTAAAGTAAGGGCATTAATTGGCAAAGAATGGGATCCTATAACTTGGGATGGGGATGTGTGGAAAGACCCTGTTGAAATTGAAAATTTTGAATCTACAGATTTTCAAGGATTTGTCCCACCTAACGAAGTAGTACCTGCAGCCCCCGCCCTTGAAATAATGCCTTCTCAACATGAGGAAATTAATCCCGCAGAGCCTGATAAACCGGCAGTGACTTTTGCTGACGAAAATGCCAGACAAGACAATACTGATGTTTCTCAAGGCCCACCAATAGTTTCTTCTAGACTTATAACCAGACTCAAGGCAAAACAGGCCCCTAAAGGGGAGATAGAATGTGTAGTCCATGAGGAAATACACTATCCTACTAAGGAACTTAGTGAGCTTGCTAATTCATTCAAGCAGAAGTCTGGGAAATATGTGTGGGAATGGATTTTAAGGGTGTGGGATAATGGTGGAAGGAACATAAAACTAGATCAGGCTGAGTTTATTGGCATGGGGCCTCTGAGTGGAGATTCTAGTTTTAAAAAAGGTGTCAGAAGTTTGTTTGAATGGTTGGCTGAAGTGTTTATCAAAAGATGGCCTACTGAAAAGGAGTTGGAAATGCCTGATATCCCTTGGCTTAGTGTTGATGAAGGAATTTTAAGGCTTAGGGAAATTGCAATGATAGAGTGGATACATTGTGTTAAAACTAATCCGCCACATTGTGAAGGTCCTGAAGATATGCCCTTCACCAGTCCTATAAGACACAAACTGGTGAGAGGGGCACCAGCACAGTTAAAGAGCTTTGTTTTTGCCCTTTTCCTTGTGCCAGACCTTAGGGTTGGAGATGCTGCTGCTCAATTAGATGAATTAAATTCAATGTGTTTAATTGGGCCACAAGGTAACAAGGGCCAGATGGCAGCATTGAATCGCAAGAGTCAAGGAGATCGTAGTTATTATAATGGACAGGGTAGACAAAACAATGCATCTTATTCCTGGATGAATTGCAGAAATTACTGCCACTATCAAGGACTTGAAAGATGCAGGGGTAGTGGTTCCCACAGCATCTTCCTTTAACTCTCCTATCTGGCCAGTGCAGAAGACAGATGGATCATGGAGAATGACAGTTGACTTTCGGAAACTAAATCAGGTAGTGACTCCAATTGCAGCTGCTGTACCAGATGTAGTTTTGTTACTGGAGCAAATTAACACATTTCCTGGAACATGGTATGCAGCTATTGATCTGGCAAATGCCTTCTTCTCAGTTTCTGTCCATAAGGACCACCAGAAGCAATTTGCTTTCAGTTGACAAGGCCAGCAGTATACCTTTACAGTTTTGCCTCACGGATATATGAAATTTCCTGCCCTGTGTCATAACTTAGAAGGGATCTTGATCATTTGTCTCTTCCACAAAATATCACATTGGTGCACTATATTAATGACATTATGCTGATTGGAACAAGTGAGCAGGAAGTAGCAACCACTTTGGATTCATTAGTAACACATATGCATACCAAAGGATGGGAAATAAATCCAGCCAAAATTCAAGGACCATCTATCTCAGTGAAATTCTTAGGAGTACAGTGGTGTGGGGCATGCAGAGATATTCCTTCTAATGTAAAAGAAAAGTTATTGCACCTGGCCCATCCTACCACCAAGAAAGAAGCACAACATTTAGTGGGTCTATTTGGATTCTGGAGACAACACATTCCTCACTTAGGTGTGTTACTCAGACCTATTTACCAAGACTCAGAAAGCTGTTAACTTTGTGTGGGGCCTGGAACAGGAAAAGGCTCTTCAACAGGTCCAGACTGGTATGAAGGCTGTACTACCATATGATCCAGCAAACCCAATGGTACATGAGGTACTGGCGGCAGATAGAGATGCTGTTTGGAGCCTCTGGCAGGCCCCTGTAGGTGAATCACAGAAGAGACCTTTGTGATTTTGGAGCAAAGCTCTACCATCATCTGCAGACAACTAGTCTCTCTTTGAAAAACAGGTCTTGGCCTGCTATTGGGTCTTAGTGGAAATTGAACGTTTGACAATAGGACACCAAATTACTATGGGACCTGAACTGCCCATCATGAGCTGGGTGTTATCACACCTTCCAAGTCATAAAGTAGGATGTGCACAGCAGCAATTTCTTATAAAATGGAAGCGGCATATATGTGATTGAGCCCGAGCAGGTCCAGAAGGCATAAGCAAGTTATATGAAGAAGTTGGTCAGATGCCTATGGTTTCTACTTCTTTTACAATGCCATTTGCTGCCAAACATGCACCTATAGCCTCATGGGGTGTTCCCTATGACCAGCTGACTGAAGAAGAGAAGACTAGGACCTGGTTTACTGATGGCTCTGCACGTTAGGTAGGCAAAACTGTAAAGTGGACAGCTGCAGCATTACCTCCCCTTTCTGGGAAGTACACATGGTATTACAGTTCGTTTGGAAGATGAAATGGCTAGATGTATGATTGTTCAGTGACTCATGGGCTATAGCCAATGGATTGGCTGGATGGTCAGGGACATGGAAAGATCACAACTGGAAAATTGGTGAAAAAGACATATGGGGAAGAAGTATGTGGATAGATCTCTCCAAATGGAAAAAGGATGTGAAGATATTGTGTCCCATGGAAATGCTCACCAAAAGGTGACTTCAGCTGATGAGGAGTTCGACAATCAATTGAATAAAATGTCCCATTCTGTGGAGAGTCAGCCTCTTTCCCCAGCCATCCCCATCATTGCCCAATGGGCACATGAAAAAAAGTGACCATGGTGGCCGAGACGGAGGTTATGCTTGGGCTCAGCAACATGGACTTCCACTCACCAAGGCTGACCTGGCTACAGCAGCTGCTGAATGCCAGATCTGCCAATAGCAAAAACCAGTACTGAGCCCCAGATATGTCACCATTCCTCGAGGTGACCAGCCAGCAACCTAGTGGCAGGTTGACTATATTGGAACAGTTCCCCCATGGAAAGGACAATATTTCGTTCATACTGGAATAGATACTTATTCTGGTTATGGACTTGCCTTTCCTGCACATAATGCTTCTCCCAAAACCACCATCTATGAACTCACAGAATGCCTTAGCTATTGTCATGGTATTCCACACATTTTTGCTTCTGACCAGGGAACTCATTTCACAGCCAGAGAAGTGCGACAGTGGGCCCACGATCATGGCATTCACTGGTCTTACCATGTTCCCCATCATCCTGAAGCAGCTGGTCTGATAGAAAGATGGAATGGCCTTTTGAAGACACAGTTATAGTGCCAATTAGGGGGCAACAGTATGGAGGGCTGGGGCAGAGTTCTTCAGAAGGCAGTATATGCTTTGAATCAGCATTCAATAGATGGTACAGTTTCTCCCATAGCCAGGATCCATGGGTCTAGGAATCAAGGGGTGGAAAGGGGAATAGTTCCACTCACTATCACTCCTAGTGACCCTCTAGGAAAATCTTTGCTTCCTGTCCCCACAACTTTAGGTTCTACTGGCCTAGAAGTTTTGGTTCTGGGGGTGGGGAGTGTTCCTACCAGGAACCACAACAGACATTCCATTGAACTGGAATCTCAGACTTCCCCCTGGCCATTTTGGGCTTCTAATGCCCTTAAACCAATAGGCTAAGAAAGGAATAACAGTGTTAGGAGGGGTGATAGATGCAGATTACCATGGGGAAATTGGATTGCCTCTCCACAATGGAGGTAAGCAGGATTATGTCTGGAGTGCAGGAGATCCCTTAGGGTGTCTCTTAGCACTACCATGTCCTGTGATTAAAGTCAATGGGAAACTACAACAGCCTAATCCAAGCAGGATGACAAAGGACACAGAACCATCTGGAATGAAGGTATGGGTCAATCCTTCAGGAAAAGAGCAAGCCAAGACCTAATGAAGTGCTTGCCAAAGTTGAAGGAAATATAGAATGGGTAGCAGAGGAAGGTAGTTATAAATACCAGCTAAGGCCACATATCCAGTTGCAGAAATGAGGATTATAAGTACTATGAATTTTTCTGTCTTATTTTGTTAAGGATACATTTGTCTTTCTTCCAATTTCCTTAATATCAATTGATATTGAGACATTAAATATAATCAAATGATTATGAGACAATGTTCCCAAGGGATATTGCCCCATTGTAAATCTACAAATGCATTTGTGATTGTAAAGGAATAGTTATATCATGTTAGGCGTATTCATGACCTTGTTCTTATTTCATGTGGACATGAGATATTTTTTGTGTCAAGTGGACAAGGGGTGGATTGTAGTTGCTATTTCTGGTTGTCAACTTGACTATGTCTGGAAAGAACTAATCAAGATTTGGAAGGCTCATCTATGATCCTAACCTGGAGGCTGAGAGATACAAGTTTCTGGACCTTGGCATGGATATCTTGAAGCATAGTGGCTATGAATTCCAGAAGATTAAGACAAGGAGATCTCCGAGTTCAGGTCATCTGGGATTAAAGGTGTGGTGGCACATGCCTTTAATCTTGGCCACACCCTCTGCTGGAGACCTATATAAGGATATTGGAAAAAGACTCTCGGACTCTTCCATCCACAGCTGCCTTGTGTTACTGAGCAACTGGTAGATCCTTGGACTTTGATCCACAGCTGCTGCTGATCACTGTTGGGGAGTTGGACTACAAATTGTAAGTCATCGACAAATTTACTATATACAGCTATATATAGTGAATATATATAAACTATATAAAATAGCTATATAGAGACTACTCACATGTTCTGTGACTCTAGAGAACCCTGACTAATATACTTACTTTCTAGGGAATATAGTTCTCCCTTCTTGTGTGTGCCACTGTCCTTTCTTGGTAAAAGTTGGTAGGGTAGCTAGCAATCTCACTATTCTAAGTGAGGCCATCCCTTAGTCCAGTCCCATTTTACAGTGGGTGTCTCTTGCAGGCCCATAACTGGGATAGACTCCTGCATATCCACTTCTGGAGTCACTTGATTTGCCTGGTTATTACCCACTGAGTCTCTTCCCTTTTCATGTCCTGGGCAGTGAGTAATACTCATAGTGGCCAGTTTCATTAGGGCATCTGAGAGGTCAAAGATTTTTGCTTGTTTCCATTGATGTGAGCAGTCCTCTTGGCATATATTCCTGTGGATGTAGGCTTTGGCAAAGGCATACCTGCTATCTGCATGGATGTTAATTTTCTTCCTGGCTCTAAGTTCCAAAGTCTTGATGAGGGTAATTAGTTCCACTTTCTGTGTTGAGTGCCAGGGGTGTTGTAGGTTCTTCCCGGATGACATTTTGTGCCATCCACCACAGCAGCACCTGTTCGTCTCTGACCTTCATGGAGAAAACTGCTTTCATCTGTAGCTTTGACTTTCTGCAGGGGTTGGTCTCTCTTTTTGGGCCAGTGTGCTGTGGCCTGTCGAGCAGGAAGTGTATCTGGGCCCTCATTTTGGAGAGTATGTCTTGCTCCAACAGAGGGTAGGGATAGTCTGAGATGACCCTGAATGAATGGGCTAACCATCTCATCTCTAGGACCACTGTTCTTCAGGTAGTCCATGAATACACTACAGTACCAGCGGCTTCTTGGACCCAAGATCTTTTCTTGGAAATGGGGCCATTAGCTGGAGGACTGAATTTTGAGCCCCTGTGTCTACCAAGAATTGAGTAGGTTTCTCTTCCACTCTCAGAGTTACCCTGGGTTCAGAGATGGGATCAGAACCCTATCTCTCCTAGTCACCATCTTCACCCAGGGCTAACACCTTTGCCATTTGGTAACACTTTTCCCAAGGCCTGGGACTTTTTGCTACTAGCTTCTGTTTGTTAGGGCACTCACAGACTCAGTGGCTTCTCTCCTTGCAGTATGTTCAGTGTTCCTTTTCTGTCTCCTCTAGTTTTCCTAGTTACTGTAGCCAGGACTCTCTGTAGTTTCCTTTCCTTTTCTTTTCTTTTTTTCTGTTCCCTCTCCTCCTCTCTCAGTAACCTGCACTAAATCCCTTAATGGCTTATTTTTTTCTCTTTCTCTCCTCCTTTTCTTTCTCTGTCTCTATGTCTCAGCAAACTGTACTAAATCTCTCAATGGCTTATTCTCTTTTTTCTAGCCTCTGAAACTTTTTACTGGTATCTCTACTAGCCTTGTCTATAAAAGCCATTGTCCCAGTAGTTTTATATTCCTTGCCCCTGGGGTCATAGGGTGTATATTTGTCAGAATGTCTCTATGATCTGCTCTAGAAAGGCTGTGGTCCCTGGGTCAAATTTATGGGTTGCCATGTAGCTGCTTTGAGACCTGCCAATGTAGTCTGGTGGTGAACCTTTAGGTGCCCCTTATCTTTTGTCATATTAAAGTTCCAATCAGGTCTAGTCAAAGTAAGCCCACTGTTCATGACAGCCTGGTCAATCATTGGTACTTCTGTGTCTGAGGGGGCATTCTTTTTGTCTTCCTTTATTATAAATAAAAATCTTAAAGAGATTAATCAGTCTCTTGGAAAATATGTCCTTAGTGAGAGAGCCACCAGCCATGGCAGCTGGTGAGGCCATTGGAGCAAGGGTAGAGAGATACAGGGAGGGTCTTGGAGAAACAGGTCTGCTGTGGAAGGGCTTTGGTGGGATCGACTTCTTAGGTCCGAGCTCTCCACTCTCACGTCCTTCTTCCTGAAGGACAGAACCTGTGAGGTAGGTCTCTGGAAAGAAATGTGTTTATCTATGGGTTGGGGAGGTGGGTCCTACAATAGATTCTTTTAGGTAACTATAAAGACTTTCTCTCTAAATATAAATTGAGCACAACTATTACCATTTTAAAATTATAAAAGTATAAGATATACCTAACACCCAGTCTATCATCTCTGTCAATCAAAGAGAACCTTTGTCATCTGTACTATCTTAAAAGACTATAGTAATTAATATCTGACTCATGTCTTGGCAATAAATTTTACATCATCTGAAAACCATCTATTTAAATCCATATCAGCCTTTTCAAAGTTAAACAACTTGGGCTGGCTATGATACTAACAGTCTTCAACTCCATCAGAAATCCGAGAGTGAACAATAATAACTGAAAATAAATAGGGAGCCTAACACAGCTTTCAACACTTAGCCAAATGACAGAGACTGCTGAAAACCTGGACAGTCCTTCTCCTTAAATGTTGGAGCATTGGTCTTCAGTCTCCTGGCACAGGGTCATCTGAAAGACATAGAGAACAGGAATTGTCAAGGACTAGTCCCCCTCTGTCTCAGCAGAAATCAAGCCATCTAATCAGTAAAAGTGTCCTACTTCTGCACAGTATTTTATCTGTAGATGAAGAGAGGCAATATTTGCCTCGAGGTTGTGTCGCCACAGCTGGAGTAATTCACAGATGCTCAATATTTTCTTTGAGTCTAAGACAGGGAAGCTGTCAGGAGCAGACGAGTCTCACCAACAAGTGTATAAGTAACATTAAACATCACATTCTGTGGATTTCTGACATTTTTGAAAATCAAATATCTATGTAAAGTAATGTGGACTGTTGTCCGTTAACGACTTTCAGCTGTTTTTGATTAAAATCTTGAAAACACCCTAACAATAAACTCAGAGCATTATATTTCTATTTGGCCCTAAACTTGAAGGCTTAGATATCTCAGATCTGTTATAATAACATCAAATAAGGCCTAGAACTTGTACTTTTAAATTTGTAGTATCAATAGAAGAAATTTACACCAATGAAAACCTTGATTTTGTATGAAAAAAATTCTGTACTAAATAAGAACTTCCAAATAGATCTGGAAGATGTCCAGAGCCAAATTACCCTTTTTAAAAATATATAGACAAAACCTTTTTTCCGAATCAACACATGCTTGAGTCAGTAACCCAAAAAACCTTTATTTTGACCTCTCTCTCAGAGGAATAATATAATTACAAAGCTTAATATCACATCCATTATGAAAAATCAAAACATTCTAAAACAAATGAAATAAGATAATGTATGAGCCTCTGTTTAGGCATTTTTATCTAGCCAATGAGAAAAAATGCCTGTGACTCTAATGATTTCTACCCTTCTTTGTTTTGAGAATTACCTGACCAACATAAGAAAAATTCAGAGTTCTTGTAATTGCCTTAGTTAAAAAACCCTAAGAGCCTGTCACTGTACCAATACCATGCAGCTTTTAACACTACTGCTCTGTAGTAGAGCTTAAGGCCCAGGATAGTGATTTCCCCCAGAGGTTCTTTTACTCTTGAGAATAGTTTTAGCTATCCTGGGTTTTCTGTTATTCCAGATGAATTTTTGAATCGCTTTTTCTAACTCTATCAAGAATTGAGTTGAGATTTTGATGGGGATTGCTTTGAATCTGTATATTGCTTTTGGCAAGACGGTCATTTTTACTATATTAATCCTGCCAATCCATGAGCATGGAAGATTTTTCCACCTTCTGAGGTCTTCTTCAATTTCTTTCTTCAGAGTCTTGAAGTTCTTTTCATACAGATCTTTTACGTGTTTGGTTAGAACCACACTAAGATATATAGTTTGTGGCTATCGTGAAGGGTATCATTTCTATTATTTCTTTCTCAGCCTGATTATCCTCTGAGTATGGGAAGGCTACTGATTTTCTTGAGTTGATTTTATATCTGGCCACTTTGCCAAAGCTGTTTATCAGCTGTTGGAGTTCTCTGGTGGAGTTCTTTGGGTCGCTTAAGTATACTATCATATCGTTTGCAAATAGTGATAGTTTGAATTCTTCCTTTCCAATTTGTATCCCTTTGACCTCCTTTTGTTGTCTAATTGCTCTAGCTAGAACTTCAAGTACTACATTGAAAAGATATGGAGAGAGAGGGAAGCCTTGTCTAGTCCCTGATTTCAGTGGGATTGTTTCAAGTTTCTCTCCATTTAGATTGATGTTGACTACCGGTTTGCTATAAATTGCTTTTACTATGTTTAGATATGGGCCTCGAATTCCTGATCTTTCCAAGACCTTTAACATGAAAGGATGCTGAATTTTGTCAAATGATTTTTCAGGATCTAATGAAATGACTATGTGGTTTTTTCTTTGAGATTGTTTATGTAGTATATTACATTGATGGACTTCTTTATATTGAACCATCCCTGCATCCCTGGGATGAAGCCTACTTGTTCGTGGTGAATGATGGTTTTGATGTGTTCTTGGATTCAGTTGGCAAGAATTTTATTGAGTATTTTTGCATCGATATTCACAAGAGAAATTGGCCTGAGATTCCCTTTCTTTGTCGAATCTTGGTGTGATTTTGGTATCATCAATATTGTGGCTTCATAGAACGAGTTGGATAGTGTTCCTTCTGTTTCTATTTTGTGGAATAGTTTAAAGAGTATTGGTGTTAGGTCTTCTTTGAAAGTCTGATAGAATTCTGCACTAAAACCATCTGGACCTGTGCTTTTTTTGGTTGGAAGACTTCCAATGACCACTTCTATTTCTTCAGGGGTAATAGGATCGTTTAGATGGTCTGAATTGACAAATGGGACCTCATAAAATTGCAAAGTTTCTGTAAGGCAAAGGAAACTGTCAAAAGGACAAAATGGCAGCCAACAGAATGGGAAAAGATCTTTACCAACCCTCCATCCGACAGAGGGTTAATATCAAATATATACAAAGAACTCAAGAAGGTAGACTCCAGAGAGCCAAATAGCCTTATTAAAAATGGGGTACAAAGCTAAACAAAGAGTTCTCACCTGAAGAATATAGAATGACTGAGAAGCACCTAAAGAAATGTTCAGCATCCTTAGTCATTAGAGAAATGCAAATCAAAACATGCTGAGATTCCATCTCACACCAGTCAGAATGGATAAAATCAAAAACACAGGAGACAGCAGGTGTTGTTGAGGATGTAGAGAAAGAGGAACACTCCTCCACTGCTGGTAGGATTGCAAGTGGTACAACCACTCTGGAAAGCAGTCTGGCAGTTCCTCAGAAAACTGGGCATGACACTCCCAGAGGATCCTATTATACCTCTCCTGGGCATATACCCAGAGGCTTCCTCTGCATGCAATAAGGCCACATGCTCTACTATGTTCATGGAAGCCTTATTTATAATAGCCAGAAGCTGAAAGAACCCAGCTGTCCCTCAATGGAGGAATGGATACAGAAGATGTGGTATATTTACATAATGAAATACTACTCTGCAATTAAAAACAATGAACTCACGAAATTCTTAGGCAAATGGTCAGAACTTGAAAATATCATCCTTAGTGAGGTAACCCAGTCACAAAAAGAACACACATGGTATGCAGTCACTGATAAGGGATATTAACCCAGAAACTCGGAATACCCAAGACACAATTCACATATGAATAGATTTCCAAGAAGATAGAAGGAGAGACCCCTGGTCCTGGAAAGACTGGATGTAGCAGCACAGGGGACTCCCAGGACAGAGAAGCAGGAAGGGGTTGACTGGGGAACAGAGGGAGGGAAGAGGGCTTATGGGTCTTTCGGGGAGGGAGGAACCGGGAAAGGGGAAATCATTGGGAATGTAAATAAAAAAAAATATAGAAAATAAAAAAAGAAAAGAAACTCTAAGAGTTCTCTCAGCCCCACACCCTCTCTACAGCCTCCCACTCCTGACTGGAGTCAAATATAAGCCGAATTATGTTCTCCACCCACGGGGCATTCCTGAATAAGAATACTCAGAAAAAAAAAACTCACAGAATGTATTAACTGATAACGACCTGACCTCCGGAAATCCCAGGCAAATCTAAAGATCAGTAGTCAATAGATATTGGCTAATGAGTTTAAACTGTAACTAGCTGATGTAACTTGTGACCCTAAAACCTATAAAAACTCCCTGCAATGTCCCTTCGGGGTCAGTTCTCCTTAGTCGGTAGGATGACCCTGTTAAAAGGAATATGGCTAGATAAACAATCTTTATATTAACATAACACAATTAAATCACCCTTCCATCTGTTCCCGCTTATATGCAGGCAGCTAGTCAAAGCAGAATTTAAACCCAGAATTCCCATGGCACCCAGTTAGATAGAATTTGAGTATCCTGTTAAGACCTATTTTCCCCACTAGGGGTCCTTAGTATTTTCAGTCTTTCCTTTGTTTAACTTGGCACACGTGAGTCACGTGACCCAATTTTGGCGCTCTTTCCTCTGCCATCTGTGGACCCATATTCCACACATGCCACACTACCCACAGGCTGCCAGTTTCTTTGGTTCCCTGACCATGATGTCCCAAATTACCTGGTAGCACAGACTCTCAACACTCAACTAATTTGCTAATCAGATTTGTCAATATTTAAAACACAAATTCAAGATGCCAATACAATGAAAGCTCTTGACAATATTTATAACCTCATAATATGTACAAAAAGACGTCCCAAGTCATGGTGTCCAACACTCCTGCCATGGCCTCCTTTTCCACACACCTCCCTCCATCTCTCATAGCTCCATATCTCACCATCCAATCACTGTACTGATGAAATTGGACAGGAATCTTTCTGCAACACTTTACCCTTTCTGTTTAATTAAAAAAAGACTTTTCTTCTACTGTTTTGATCACCTGCAAGTCAAAGGTCTCTATGAGTGGGTCATTCAGAGAATCAGAGAGTAACTGACTTGCTTCTCAGTTGGTCTAATGTCCAAACAATGTCATCAGTTTAAGTCCAAGGACACAGAAGGAGATACTAACAAACACAGAGAAAAACAATCAGCACATAATTCGTCCCTCGATGCACCCAGTTTCAGATACCAGGTGCTCCTGTCCATGTGGCAGGAACCAGATAAACCAGATTATAGCAAGACCCAGCTCCCGCCATTACTGTCTTGCTGTTTCCAGAAGAAGCAGAGCCTTTCTAGCTCTCTCCTAAGGGCCTGAAGCATCCCCCCAGACCCCCCATGGTCTCGACTTATAGCACATCTGCCAGCCAAATTCGACAGAACCGGACACCATAGACTCTTTGAGCCTCCCAGATGCTTGCAAGCAAACCAATAGTTCAGACAGGTTTACAGACTCAGACTTTGACAAACAGCGAGACAGAAAACAAATCGAGGTGTTACCTGCTCGAGACCTCCGATTCACTACTCCAGCATGTCCCCACAGGAGATCAGATTTCTGGCCAACTCACCAAATGTAAGACTCAGAGGAATCTTAATATACCAGAGAGACCCCCTGAGTGGACCACATGGAGACAGGAATCAATGCAAAAAGCAAGAGGATTTTTATTTAATGCAGCATGCTGTGGTTGCACTGCACAGGGGAGAGAATGATCCCCACAGCCCGTGCAGCAGGCTTTTTATACAGTTCTCAGACCAGCCACCATTAGGCACAATGTGGTTGGCAAAACAGTGTTAACTTTAAACTAATTGGTTGTTAAGGAATGAGGTAGGTGGCTAACAAACTCTGGGCCTTCCCTAGAAGCAGGGACCTCCCTGTGATCTGAGAAATGTAATTTAGCCTCTCTCTTTTGGGATGGGGATCACTTGCCCTTCTGGGAGGGGCAAGTGTTGCACGACATTTTCAAAGTTCCTGAGTTAACCCTTTCAAACTATCTTAGAATAATTAATAAATAGTTGTTAAATCACAAAGAAGGAAATAAGATCAAAGTACACAAAATATTGTCTAAAGAAGAAAAGCATAGAAAAAAGGAAAGATTCATATAATTTCCTTCTTATAGTTGAACGTTTATGCCCCTTCCCTAATTCATATATGGATATTACCCAGTCCAGCCATATCTGGAGGATTTATGAAGAAACAATAATGACAACACGAAGTCATAAGACTGGTTCCTATCCCAATATGACTAAAGACCTTACAAGAACAGGAGGGGTCTCCAGGGCTTCTCTTAACTACAGGAGGACTTCCTGACTTCCTTTGATGAAGGAATATAATGTGGAAGAGTAAGCCAAATAAACCCTTTCCTCTGCAAGCTGCTTTTTTGATCATGGTGTTTCATCACATCAATAAAAACCCTAACTATGACATCTTCCTAGGCATTTCTTAATCCAATCAAGGTGCCAATAAAAGTTAATCATCACATGGGCTTCCTAATCCATATGAGCAGAAGAAATATCATTTTTGCTTTCTAAGATACCCAGCCTGTACATGTAGTTATGATAGCCTCTATTAATAATTTAATATGTATTTGTATAAGTAAAGCAATAATATCATAAACCACAAAATTGAAAGCTCATCACCAGAGTAGTAGATCGGAAGCTCTAGCAAACCAATACAAAGAGTGAATGATAAGACCAAGAGCCCAAAACCAGAAACCAGTAATAGAAATATTAGCAACACACACATGTGTAGAAATTGAACAATACTTTTCTAAAGAAACAGCAGAGCAGAAGAAGGAAGACTACAAATTAGAGGAACTATTATTAAAATAATTAAAACAAATGGGATGCATTATTAAATACTCTGCCACTTTGAGGTTTTCAGTTGAAGAATTTTGCCTAGACATTTGTTCTTAAACATACTACAACCAAAATCAAAACATGGATTTTGTTACAAAGAAGCTCTTCTAATTGTCACAATTCTAGTCTGTGTGGTAACTAAATTAACCACAACAAACTCTTCTTAAGATATTTCATTTGACTTTATATTTTTTTTCAACAGGAATCAATGCTATGAGTGGACACAGAAATGAAAGCTGTGATGAGGTTAGCCCAGTATCACTGTATATTGGAAAGAATAAGAGGTTAAATGAGTGGGAAGGAAAACAAGCTGCTAGGGCTTTGACTAAAACAGTCACCAAGAGTTTATTACTGGCCAACAGTTGATTGGTGGTTGTGATACCAAAGTCCGCATTTCCCCCCATAAGGTAAATTCAGGGGTCACAGATAACAAATGACAAGTGTTTGCAAAATCAAAGCATTAGAACTGTTATAACAGGCTGCAGTATATCTTGAAATAAACACCCATCCAGTAAAAGAAACTCTTCTTAAAGAAGATTAAAATTTTTTCCCAAAAATAAAATATTCCAAAACACTAATTTGGATTTGTCCCCATGGAACAAATCATATGGCTGATGCTAGTGTTTAGGGTGAAAGAAAGCAAAGCAAAACTGAAGCACAGGGTGCACCAGAAGCAGTGATGGCTGCAACTGCAGGTCCTAGATGATAAAGAGCTGTTTCAACACTACGTTCCACCTTAGGAAACTAGGGCAAGAAAAGAAAATGCCTTAAGAACAAGGAACAGAAGGAGGCAAAGATGAACTTGGAACTGAGAAGTAGAGAAGGAAAAATAGCAAAAGCTCATGTTTGTAGCTAAAAATAATAACAAAAATGATCAGTTAAGCAAGACTATCCAAGAGTAAAAATATAAGCCTTAGATTACTGAAATAGACTTAAAAAAATTCTTATTACCCATAATAAAGATGACTTGGGACTACTGAGGATGCTCATAAAAAGTTGGGGAAACTATTATACAAATAATTAAAACTTATTTAGGAAATATAAAAGTATATAAAAGTGCTTTAGCATATAAAATATTGTATTGGTAATTTAAACACTTCCCACAGAGAAAGTTCAACCCCAGATGATTTCACCGTTAAAGTCTACCAAACAAACTTTTAAAGAACCAGCTCTAATCACTAACAACTTTCCCAAAGTCAAGAACAGATGAAACCTGAGCCAAGTTGTCCTCAGTCAGCGTCATTCCAATGCTCAGTGTGACAAAGGACGAAGTCACTGTAGAAGACAGGAGCAAGACAACAACGCTCCTGAACTTAACCACTGGAAGCTAAGAACACACTGATAACATGAATCCTGACATGTGAGGGCGAATATTCACTATGATTCTCCATGACCAAGAGAACTTTCCAGTAAAGTACAAGTTTAGCTTAGCATGCAAAAGTTAGTGTAATGTGCAATTTCAATAGGTAAAGGACAAAAAATGAATGAGCAATTAAATCAGTATGGTAAAATGCATACATCATAGAAGCACCCCAGTGATGAGTAGAGAGCTCCCCCAACCTAATAAAGGACAGTCACAAAAAACATCAAACTTTTAAAAAGGTCATGTTGGTAACAGTAATTTTAAGAATTTAGCTTCAAACACCCCTGACAACTAGATGATGTCTCTAAATTCTATTTGCATTGAAAAAAAGCAAGGTTTCTGGGGGAACTTTCATTCTGAATCTGTTGACAGGCAATGAACAAGCAGTAGTCAAAGCTCACAGGAAAGGAATCGAAGGACGCTGAATCCTGATCTGAAACTTTGGAAGCTGTGTAGAAATTTCAGCATACATAAAAATGCAACTCAAATGTCAAAAAAATTTTAAATACATTAATTCTTAGTGACAGAAAAATATTATTACTCGCTTCAGGTTGGAAAAAGTTAAAATAGAAACAATTAAAATGGCAAAGTTAAAAAAATATTTCAGTTGCCTTTCAGTATATATTCTGTAGTGGATGAACAAACAAATAATTAAAGGCTGTATTTATAGAAGCATCATCATTTTAAATACCTTTAATAAAATAATGACCACAAAATAACTAATAATCATTAATAATCAGGCTTTCAGTTACTCCAGATGGAAATAAATGTCAGAAAAATCATATCTGAATCTGACCAAATGTCTTATAATCAATTGATTAAAACCACAAAAGAGAGGAAACAGTTAAACACCACAGACATGGACCAAGGAGACCAGAATACAGAAAAGTTTGTAGGCATTTCTTTGGAGCTGATGAACTATTTTCTTCAGCAAATACATGACATACAGTAGTACAAAGGATATGAAGATGAAAGAGAAGCATTTGCAAATATGACTTTTGTTACTATACATATTGTGACATAGTATCTTTCAAAGGTAAACTATAACAAATTACAAAGAAAAGCGGAAAGAAGATAAAATTTATTACCTCAGTGGAAATTCAATGGAATCCATAACCAACACTGAGAAAGGGAACAAGAGAAGATATGATAAATATAAACAACTAAGAACTCAGAAATCCAAACTCATTCATTGCAACAACTATGTAAAATGTAACTATTTGCATACCTTTAAATAAAGGTGAAGACTTCATATTAGTTACAAAGGCAAGATCAAATGATAAGCAGTATTTAAAAAGTCTAAGGATAGAGAATTAAAACTATAATTTTAAAATGTATACCTCATGAATACTAATCATAAGAAAATTAGAGTAGCTCCATTAAGCATCAGATAAAGCCTATGCCAGAGAAGGAAGTCTTTCAGTAATAGCATTATTTCATAACAGATCAAAGTCGATTCACCAAAGAGACATTACAAGCCTGAGTGAATACAGAACTAAAAGAAAGACTTGGAAGAGAGAAGTCTGAGCTAAAAGGAGAAATTGATACATGGACAATTACCTTAAAACCTTAACACCCCACTCTCAGTAATTAATAATTAGTAATTAGTAATTAAATCCAAACATGGATATAATACCTTCATAGTTCCACTATACAATTTCCTCTACTACATTCTAGAACACTTCAACCAACTAGACCAACATGTTTCTTTCAGGTGTAGGTAGAACATCCACAAAGACAGAGTTCAATAAAACACATCATCAAAAAAATTGAAACCACAAATATCATATGCAATGACTACAAGAAAATTCACTTAAAATCTAGTAGCAAAATATGAGGACATCCTCAAATACTTGGGACTTACTTCTAAATATCCTGTGGACCATACAGTAGTCACAGAGAATTGAGATACATTTTGAATTGAAAGAAAATGAAAATGCATGTCAAAATGTTTGAACTGCAGCAAATATAATGCTTAAAAATATTTTTAATATTAAATGTGTAGGTTTGAATTAGAGTGCTTTTAAGTCAATAACATAAGCTTATTAGGAGAAAGAGGAAGGAGAGAGAGAAAGAAAGAAAAAGACAGAGAAAGAGAGACAGAAGACACAGAGACAAAGAGACAGACAGAAAAGAGAGAGAAAAGAGAGAGGAGAGAGAGAGAGAGAGAGAGAGAGAGAGAGAGAGAGAGAGAGAGAGAGAGAGAGAGAGAGAGAGAGAGAGAGAGAGAGAGGAAGAAAGAAGAAGAAGAAGAAGAAGAAGAAGAAGAAGAAGAAGAAGAAGAAGAAGAAGAAGAAGAAGAAGAAGAAGAAGAAGAAGAAGAAGAAGAAGAAGAAGGAGAAAGAAGAAGAAGAAGAAGGAGGAGGAGGAGGAGGAGGAGGAGAAGGAGAAGAAGAAGAAGAAGAAGAAGAAGAAGAAGAAGAAGAAGAAGAAGAAGAAGAAGAAGAAGAAGAAGAAGAAGAAGAAGAAGAAGAAGAAGAAGAAGAAGAGGAGGAGGAGGAGGAGGAGGAGGAGGAGGAGGAGGAGGAGGAGGAGGAGGAGGAGGAGGAGGAGGAGGAGGAGGAGGAGGAGGAGGGGTGGAAGGGAGGGGAGGGGAGGGGAGGAGAGGAGAGGAGAGGAGAGGAGAGGAGAGGAGAGGAGAGGAGAGGAGAGGAGAGGAGAGGAGAGGAGAGGAGAGGAGAGGAGAGGAGAGGAGAAAGGCAGAGCAAGCAAACACCAGTAAAATTGAGAGCAGAAAACAAATTCATAAACCTAATGACAGTAAGAGACTTTCATTTCTGGGAGGCACAGATGACTAATGACATACTAGCAAAGTTGACAAATGAAAGGACATTGACTTCCAGGGAGGAGCAAAAAGCATCATATCCTGGAGGCATCAGAAAATTGATGAGGCTGATTTCATGCCAATGAGTTTGCAACTTAAGTAAAGAAATTTCTTACAAAAAACCTATGATAAAAGATCGTTCAAACTGAAACAGATAATATAAATAACTCTTCATCTATTAAAGAAATAGAATATATAGTTTAAAATCTCCCAACAAAGAAAACTCCAGGTCTAGGTGATTTCTCCAGGAAATATTACCAAACATATATGGAGAGTAACACCAGTTCTAGACAAAACCTTACAGAAAAGATGGTAGAAGCAAATACCTCGTATCAGTTTAGACTTTTCAAACAGTACTGTGCCAAAAAAAAAAAAATCACAATTAAAAATCACATGATGTGTGCCAAACAATAAAAACAGAAACTTAAGAGACTAAACAATTAAATAAGACTTAAGATTCATGTTAAGATCCATGCAGATCACTTGAATTTGGATATAAAGATAAGAATAGTTTTAGACACCATAATAAATATACATGTCCAGTCTTAATACATTCCACCCAATACTTTAGCATAGGACATGATAAGAGTCCAAACATGACAAACTCCTTACAATAGATTAGTCTCATATGTATAGGGGTAATTTGGAAAAGAGGAAGAAAATGTTAAAATGAATTTTTATTATAATTTTTTATCTTATTTTGCTGGTTTCAACATTAAAAAGTAGCATTTTTTTTTATTTGTAAACTTTGATTACCCTAGAGTTAACGAGTTTTATCCCAATGGAAGGGAAATTATAATCAGCTCACACATCAAGTCTGGAGCATACCCATTACCCATCTTCAACACTAACATTTACAGCTTCACGGCAGCAAGTATTAAATGTACAGCAGCATCAACTGCCAACCCAGTGTCAGTGGGAAGTACAGTTGTCTTCAGGAGACAGAACTTCACTACAAGAAAGTTGTGTCTAAAAATTATGAGGTCTGCACATTCCAGTAGCTTTGAGGAAATTGGGTTACTCCTCAGTACACACCCCACATCAGAAGGAGTGCTACAAATCCCCAGGGCTTCCAGGTTTATAAATGCATAAACATAAGTGATATTAACATCACATATGAGTGGAGTGTCTATAAAATATCACATTTATCTTGAAAATATTAGACTGCTGTTTAATAGAAAACTAAAAATAAGGGGGAAATGGGACTTATAAGTACTAGAAGCTCCTAATGCACTCCTTGGAGATCCACTGTGTTAAAGAAAAACCCTTACCCCATCTGACATTCATTCCTGACACATGTACCTCCTATTGGTTTATAATAAGACTACTCACAAGCCTTTCCATGTCACAGATTCTTGACACACTGATAAATTAAGATTTTCTTATTAATGACTTTTTCTGTGCCATCTAATAACATTGTCTTACAGATTTTCTTTACTAGTTACAAGGTGTTAGGCACTCAGAAAGCTGCAAGGAAACAATACTGAAAATCAAATTAAAGGTCGTCTATTTCTGCAATGTGTGCTGTGCAGCATGCCCCAAACTGTGTCCCCCTGCATTGGGTTCAGTTTGCAAATGAGAAAATAGGGACTTGATCCTGGCATTATAAGAGTTATTTAAGCACCTTCCTCATCAGGATATACAGAATGACAAATGATTTTGTTGTTTTTGGTGTTTTCTCTGTCAAAGGGTAGAGATATTTCTCAGTGAAAGGCCAGTTGGTAGATGGTTGTGACTTTCAAGATCATGGTGCTCTGTGTCACATGGTCGTAGGGTTATGTGGGGTGTCTGTGTCCATGTCTCTCTCTCTCTGTCTCTCTCTCTCTGTCTCTCTCTCTCTCTCTGTCTCTCTCTCTCTCTCTGTCTCTCTCTCTCTCTCTCTCTCTCTCTCTCTCTCTCTCTCTCTCTCTCTCTCTCTCTCTCTCTCTCTCTCTCTCTCTCTCTGTGTGTGTGTGTGTGTGTGTGTGTGTGTGTGTTTTCCTTATTTACAAACTTTTAAAAGAACAAATTTCTTAGACTTGAAAGCAGGCCACAAGCCAAACTTGGGACTGGACTAGGCCATTCTATGTCTCTTCTAAGTTAAAATCACTGAGGTGATCCCACTATCTGGCCACAGCTCTTCCGTAGAGATGCACCAATGGGCTGAGGACAGGGGAAGTCAGATGCTGTCAGGTGGTACCCGACCAGAAAACATGATCTTCAAAACTGTTTTATCAAAAAGAAACAAAAAGTGGTTATTTTAAATCTGTGGCAGGCAGCTGCTCCATTGGAGTTTGCTGGTTTTATTGTTCCACCAACAATAATGACACACACCACGGGTCAGAGAATTCACTTAGCCCAAGCCAAAGAAAAAAAGGTGGACAAACTAGAACCACTTAAGACTCATTCCATCACCTCCTCACACACATTCTCTCCAACAAAGACAAAACTGGACTCCTGCCTTCATATGTTGTCTGCAATTGTTGGCTACAAGGACTCACATAGGACCCAAGCAATCCTCCAAGGTTATATGGTTCTGAATATCTGTATTACATCAGCCTCCAAACTCATTTCATCCCTAAACTCCCAAAGTGACTTTTCTAATTAAATTAAATCTTGCTAAAATATACTTAAGCAGCCTTATTTATTACTACATGGAAGCTCTGGCATCTCGAACACACCTGAAGCCCCTGGGTGTGCTATTCCCTGAATCCTCACCACCACACTGAGAACACACTGTGAGGCTGGTTAATTAACTTTCCCAAGGTCACACAACAAGTAAGGAACAGAGTCAGGACCAAGCCCCGCTCAAGCTTGTGCAGACAAAGTTCTTTCTACCGCAGCAGGTTCACAATCAAATATGCAGTGAAAACTGGAGAGCAAACTGCACTGTCTCTTTAAGGACTTTGTTTATTTCATGTAAAACAAATAGTCTACTGGAACAAGTGCCTGACTATACGTCTTCAATTTCTCAGCCTGGAACTAAATATGAACTCAATTTGTTCAGCTTATAATGCTTATCCTTTACAAATAATTTGTCTTATTAGATTAGATTCTTGGCATTAGTAGTTACTTGCAGTAATTCCCAGCACAGGTTTCAGATACATAAATAATGAAACACGAAGTAAAGGGAGAAAGAAGTAAGTCATGGAAAAGAGAACACAGCTCTGAATTTGGTGATAGAACAGATTACAAGTGTCTGCCAGGAATACATGGCCAACTTCAAAAAGTAGTATAAAGTAGCACTCAGGATTTTACAAACTGGTTTGTAGCAATTTTTGAGTTTAATTCCCTATGTGGAGCAACATTACTTAGCTTTATCCATGGCTGAATTAACTCGGTGGTTAATCTCCTGACCAAGTTCAATTATATCTAGAAAAGGTCCAGGGAAGGCAAATCAGCCTGCAACAGCATGCCCACGTAGCCACATGTCTGAAACACTGCAGTATTTTTCAAATTCCCTGATTTTAATCACTAGATCTGAAAATTAATGTTTTATGGAATCCCTGTTGTCACCATCTATAATTGCTTCTTTTTAGGTAGCAACCCATTGTAATATAAAGGTTTTATGTCTTTAGAGAACATAATACGTAGGTTCCCGTACTTGCTCCTATGAACTTAGCGTCAGTGAGCCAGAAGTGCTGTTAAGGATGTACCAGGCTATAATGTGTTTGGTTTCTTTGCTAGAATCACAGAAATTTACTGGAGAGACTAATGACAAACACAGGGAATAGCCAAGCAGAAAGAATCTAAATTCCCTTCAGGACAAAACGAAAAGCATTTTTTTTTTCCCATCTGAGTTCACTGAATCTCCACTGTCAGATTGTCACCAAGCCACAGGGTGATTTGTTTTAACCCAGCACAAATAACAGCTTGCAGCCCTAGGGTGGGCAGTTCTCAGCAAACTGCATAACTGGCAGGGTCAATTTCTGAGTAAACTGATCAGTATCAGGTTCATGGAGGTTATAAGGAAGGAGAGAAGCTAGGTCCCTAATGCTGTGCCTCTGTTCTACACTCTGGGAACTTCCCACTGCCTCTGAATGGACTCTCCACAGCACACCAAAGTCCACCTAGTTAAACCATATGGGGTTTTTTGTTTGTTTTTTTTTGTTTTTGTTTTTGGTTAGTTGGTTGGTGGTTGGTTGGTTGGATAATATACCCACCTCTCCCTCCTCAGTAATGTTGAGATGACAAAAATACACCATCTTTCTGAGGAACCGACAGACTGATTTCCAGAGTGGTTGTACCAGCTTGCAATCCCACCAGTAGTGGAGGAGTGTTCCTCTTTCTCCACATCCTCGCCAACACCTGCTGTTTCCTGAGTTTTTGATCTTAGCCATTCTGACTGGTGTGAGGTGAAAACTCAGGGTTGTTTTGATTTGCATTTCCCTAATGACTAAAGATGTTGAACATTTCTTTAGGTACTTCTCAGCCATTCCATATTCCTCAGGTGAAAATTCTTTGTTTAGCTCTGTATCCCATTTTTTAATAGGGTTATTTGTCTCTCTGGAGTCTAACTTCTTGAGTTCTTTGTATATCTTGGATATTCGCCCTCTGTTGGATTTAGGGTTGGTAAAGATCTTTTCCCAATTTGTTGATTGCTGTTTTGTCCTATTGACAGTGTCCTTTGCCTTATAAAAACTGTAATTTTAAGAGGTCCCATTTGTCAATTCTTGATCTTAGAGCATATGCTATTTGTGTTCTGTTCAGGAAATTTTCCCCTGTGCCCATGTGCTCAAGGTCCTTCCCCAGTTTCTTTTCTATTAGTTTCAGTGTGTCTGGTTTTATGTGGAGGTCCTTAATCCACTTGGACTTGAGCTTAGTACAAGGAGATAAGAATAACACTTCCGGAGGACTGTTATACCACTCCTGGGCATATGCCCAGAGGTCTTCCCAGCATGCAATAAGGACACATGCTCCACTATGTTCATAGCAGCTCTATTTATAATAGCCAGAAGCTGGGAAGAACCCAGATGTCCCTCAATGGAGGAATGGATACAGAAAACGTGGTATATTTACACAATGGAATACAACTCAACTATTAAAAACAGTGAATTCATAAAATTCTTAGGCAAAAAGTTGGAACTGGAAAAGATCATCCTAAGTGAGGTTACACAATCACAAAAGAACAAATATGCTATGCACTCACTGAGTGGATATTAGACAAGAAGCTCTTAATACCCAAAACACAATTCACATATCAATTGACTCCCAAGAAGAAGGAAGGTGAGGCCCCTGGTCCTTGAAAGACTTATTGCAGCAGTGTAGTGGAATACCAGGACAGAGAAGCAGGAGGGGGTTGAATGGGGAACAGGAGGAGGGAAGAGAGCTTATGGGACTTTTGGGGAGGGGGGAACCAGGAAAGGGGAAATCATTTGGAATGTAAATAAAGAATATAGAAATAAAATAAACAAAAGAAATACACCATCTTTCTCAATTTTAGTACACAAAGTTGCCCCACTTTAACTTCATGCTCACTGTGCTTCTTATAAGTGGCTACAGCTGACATATTCCTAGGGATTCACAGAAACATGCTGGACAAAGAGTATGGTGTTTGTAAAAGCCATAACAATAGGCACAAGGTTACGTAAACAAACACAGTTACTTTTCCTTCAATAGGCATTCTTTCCTCCAAGGTCTCCTGGCTACTCTGTTACTGCCCTTCTTATGAGGAATCCAGCTGGTTATGCCCCAGTCACCTGGCAAGGGCCAGGAAGAATTCAGATTCAGCTTTCTCTAGCATGTAATTATCTCCAGCACAAGATGACTCCTGATGTCTCACAGATAAGCAATATACTCTGAGTGGGGAAACACAAAATCTCCGAACAAGTTTTGTTAACTGACCTTGCAGTGTGGGAGCACTAGTGAGTGATGCTTTTGATCTTTTTAACCTCAGCAGAAAATCTAATTCAGAGCTCCCCCCACCCCTATTTCTTACCAAATCCAATTCCCATTTCATTTTGACATACACCCTCAACCCTTGAGTTCACTCTCTCTTAAGCTACTCTACAAAGGGCTCAAGTTTCAAGTCTCCTTCCAAACTAGACAGTTGGTGTATTCCTGTGCAGATGGAGACACCTACATCATTCCTCTTCAGTGCAACTCTGGCTCTCCAGATGATGTCCCAGGCAAATTGGTCATTCAGGGTGTGTCACCTGCTCAGTTTCATCAAACAATTGTAGCAGCTATTGATGAATGGCTGCCCACCACCAGAATGGCCCTTGCTCTGCTCCCTTTAGCCTTGTTTCCTGAACACTGAGCAGGAACACCAACCTAGGAGTCTTCCTGTCATCTTTGCTCCTCCCTATCAAGTTAAGACATGACCTTGGGGAACCTCTTGGCCACAACTTGACACTATAAGTTCTTCTGTTCTTCCCAGTGAACAGTATGGAAAGCTGTGGGGGTTTTATGAGAGTGGGTAGATCAGATGTTAGTGTTAATGAGCTTTGGAAATTTCTTCAATTAAAATAGAAGTTGTGTATCAGTGTCTCAATCTTGTTACTTACCTGTTTACATGATGACACTTCACTAGCTGTTCATTGGGTTGATTTCTAGGAGGTAGTCATCTGAGCAAGCACACTGTCTCTCTCCATACCTGCTGACAAGACTAGAAAGGAGAAAAATAAGATTTTAACCTCCCATTGCTGTGCCCAAAGCCACTGAACAAACATGACAGATTTATGCCTTTGTGATTTAAGCCACAGACTCCTCTGAGGACTGGGTTTGAAGAGAATTTTACAGCCCCCCATCTGGCTTCACTTCCAAACTCAAAGCATCTCTTACGTGATTTTCCTCTCATGAAATTCTATGATTTCATGAAAGAAATGTGATAGAATTACCTCAAAGTTTAATGCAAAACATGCAGGAAGACATGATGGAAAATTCAGCATGTAAATTTTAAGACCTTTACCTTTACCACAAGAATTGACATAAGATTATGAATCTAGAAGGAGGGTGATAAAATATTTCTTCTATCAAAATGTGTGTGTTGGCCTGAAATAGCCTTATAGTTTCATAACTGCTTATTTGGGGTCTTTTATCTCTGATGACATTGTCTTAAAATAATCCCTTCTATCTTTACATACATTCTGGTGAATAGTGTTCTGTTGTAGATTCTTTCTTTTCTTACTTCCACACACTTTCCACCGGGTATTTTCAACTCTTCTCAACATGGATTACCCACAAGTCTGTCTAACACCAGACCACTTCTATAAAGCTATGCTATGTGCCTGTGGATTTGTGGTCACATAATAAATTGTTGCCAGAAACAAGTAAGGGAGATATTTCCTCTGGCTTCCAGATGCATGGAGAGTGAAGTGCACTGTCATAGGAAGAAGTTGCAACAAAATTATTCTCTACAGGCTAGTGAGAGCTCTCAACAGTTAGCCTCTGACTAGGAGTTAGCATGAAGCAGCCAAGGGTAACATCACCTGAGGCTTCACCCACAGTGAAGCTCCCATTCCCTCCAGCTGTGTCCTACATAAAGATTCCACAGCCTTCAAAAAGAGAGCCACTAGCTATGGACCAAGTGTTCAAACACATTCCTTATTATAAGGAAATTTCAGACTCAAACCAGAATGATTTTCCACACTGTACATGTCCCAAACTGGATAACCAACCGTCTCCTTGGTTGAATGTCCTAGGGAAGGATATTCTAATTTCCTAAATCATAAAACCTGTCTAAAGCAAGACTAAATTTACCCCTTCTTTATCATCAGTGCCAAGAGCTATCAAATCCGTAATTTTTGAAGATCTTTGTATGAGTCAGGGTTCCCTGGAGGAACAGAACTGATATAATGATTAGATATTAAAAGAGAATTTATTAGTTTTGGCTTACAATTAGAGTGTTCAGTTAATGGCTGTCTTATACTGGACAGGCTGAGATCCATAAGGCTAAATGCAAAATCCCAATCTGGTGTTGAAGACTTGAAGGATTCCTGGAAAGTCCATGATCTTCCATTCCTGCTTCAAACCTAAAGAAATCAGTTCTTACATCAGCAAAGGAATCATCATCAGCAGCAGTAACAAACTTGCCAGTAAGAATGGATGTTGCATTGACCCAAAATGACAAAGCTTTCCTTTCAACTAGGACAATAATGGTGCCAGAACATTTAGGGTAGGTTTGTCTTCACTTTAGGCAAATCAAGCCAATGCCCCAAAGGCATGCAAACAGTCCTCACCTGGGTTCTGTTCCAGGGGATTCTAGGTTGTACCAAGTTGACAGTTAAAGTTAGCCTTCACAATCTTCTTTATAAAATATTTCTCTAATATGTATAACTGTCTCCATCTTCCACCCAACTCAAAACAATTCCTGAGAATGCACTTCAGTTCAGGTCTTTCCTGCATTCATTCTTGAACACACACAGCCTTAGAACTAACCTGATGTACCAAGAACCTTAAATCCATCAGCTATATTCTGGCAATAAGTTCACAAAGAACAAGCTCACAGGATCCTCAAGATTTCTGCAGTCAGTTTAAGAAACCTCACACAAGAATGCCCAGATTTGTAACTGGGAGAGAACCTTCTTGGAGGTTCTTCTGAGCACTCAGACCTCTCAGGGTGGCCATCCTCACTTTATGACTCCATAAACTAAAACCAAGGCAGGAAATGTCAGGATAGAGAGCCTGAAATAGATAAAAATCCTTGATAAGAAGGAAAGAAAAAAGAGGCAAGACAGTGCCTATCTGTGTCTGTGGACAAGTCAAACAGGTGTTTCTTTTGGTTTTATTTTTTTTTCTTGGGTACACAGCCAATAAATGATGTGGATCCTTAAAAATACAGATTTTAAGAACAAATCAGGAATGTGCTTATAATCCCAACAGCTAGGAAGCTGAAGCAAGAGAATAGAATTATGAGTTCTAGGCCAGCCTGGCTGCACAGTGAGACTCAGACTCAGGATAGGTAGACAGACAGGTAGATACATACATACATGCATGCATGTATACATACATACATATATACATACATACATCATACAAACATAGATTATAGATAAATACAGACAATAGAGACAGATGCTAATGCTGATGACAATGATAGATGATAGATGGAGAGAGAGATAAATAGATGATAAATAAAATATTTTCTAGTGAAAAATAAGTCATAAGTCAGACATGTTTGAGATCAAACCTTCACTCTACCCCCTACTAAATGTAGATAACATTCATTTCCTCTGAGATTCAATTTTCTCTGCAGTGAAAATAAGAACAGTAGAGAAAGTTAACTGGTTCTGCAAAAGAACTGTAACTTACTGGTAGAGGATATGGAGAGGAGTGGGAAAATCAGAATGATGGACAGAGATGAGTGGGGAAGTCAGAAACACTGCCTCTTGTAGAGCTGGAAGTTAAAACAGATAAAAGCAGCTCAAGGCCATTCAGTCTATGGCTAATAGGAAAAGATAGAACTTCCCAGAAGCCCTACCTCTGCCCTGGCACAAGACACAGGCAGGGAGTAGGAAGGAGAAAATGTTTCCAAAGCATGTAAAATCCTGGGAGGTAATGCTCAGATATAACTGGAAGGTATCCCACAGCATCCAGGAAAACTAAAACGCTACTTCAGGATTCTTCAGCAACTTCTCTCTGATGCACAAGTATCCATGAACTTTATACCAAATATTATATGAGGACTAAGACACTGAGAGAGACAGCATATGGCAGGGAACATTGGCCACATTTTTATTCTGACTCTATGGAACTGATCAAATGTGGAAGATATTATTCCTCACTTATATGAAGCATTTGGCACAAGTTAAAATCACACGTCTCTACCTGGTAAGTGTGTTAGCTGTTGTCATCATGACAAAATGCCTAAGAGAGATAGTTCTAAGGAAGAATGGGCTTATTAGGCTCATGGATTTGGAAGTTTCTGTCCTTGATTTGCCATCTCTGCTGTTTTGAGTCTGTTGTGAGGTAGAACATGGATAGATGCATGTAGAAGAACAGAGTTGCGGTGGCTGAGAAAAAGAACCCAATGCTTAAGATGGAGCCTCCACTGTAACTCCTCCAAGAATCTGGTTCCTCCAATATACTCCAACTCTGAAGTTCCCATCCCATCCTCAGCAGCCTGCAATAGCCTATAATAATCCATAACAAGTCTATACCCTCATAAGATAATCACTTCACCAAAGTCCCACCATAACCACACTGAGGAACCTCAGCTTTAGCATCTGAATGTTAGTGAGACCTTACAGATACAAGAATAGTATTACGTTCAGACTATGTCTGACTCCCATCTCTGTGGGAACTTATTTTGGGACAATAAATGGATTGAGAACAGTATCTCGTGGTTCTTATGTTTGCCACTATTTCAGATAAGCCTGGGTAGAGGTGAAGACCTGGCAACATTTAATCCAGGTAGCTCACAACAAGCTTATACCGGCCAGAGCTTCCTTTGTTTCCACAAGATGTTCCATTGTCTTTCTTTGAAGGCAAAGGCAGACAATCAGTTTCTGACACATGATTATTAAAGAACATCCAGGCTTAGTTGAGCTTTCTGCGTAGAGCATCCCCTATAAGAACAGTAAACTGTATTGACATCACGTAATATACCCCAGTTCTGTGGAAAGAAGAGGAGCACCCCTGCCCCAGAGATCACCTGGGAGAATATGACAGACACCTTTGTTGAATCGACTGAGCAGCCCAAACATCTTCTCTGCCCACATCCCTACCATGTTGCCTCTGGGATCACTTCCAAAGATCCAGCACCATGTAGAAATCTCCATGTTAGGTTCTCCTTCCTAGGGCATACCTGCAAAAGCAACTCACTTGTAAGTCCTTGTACATAACTCAACTTCCCTGTGCCTGGGTTCTCATTCATCAAATAAGCATTGTAATAGACTTCCTTCACAGTGACATCAGGAGATAAATTAACAATATGTAAAACTGAACAGAAAAATATTAGAAAAGTGATAAGCACTGTTTCATTATTCTTACATTGTGATTTATTTGCATTGTTTCATTATTATTGTATGTCAATAGTACATCAACTATTATTTCTCTTTTATATAACTTAAATTGGTTATAAATTGCAACAAATTGTGCTGGAGAGATGACTTGGCTGCTAAAAGACTGATGACCTTAATTTGACCCTCAGCCCCGTAGAGGACAGAGAGAACTAATTCCAAGTTGTCCTGTGGCCTCTATATCACACACACACACACACACACACACACACACACGCACACACAAATAAATGAGTGTAGAAAACAAGTGTAGACAAGTTTCAAGGGACCCTGTCTCTAACACTCACAACAAAAGCAAAACACCTGAGTTTTGCAAATGTCCTGGGGGACACATTTCCCTTCTGGCAGGATTCACTCAGAATCCAGTATTTAAGCCTTCAGAGGTCTCGGAAGGAAAGTCCCCAACTAACCCAAGTGGGTTCCTATGAGAAGTGGTGGATAAGGATGAAGCATGTCTTGCTGCCAAATGTTCTTTTCTAAGTGGTGCTCCATACTTGTGCCTAGAAGTGCAGGGATGAGACCGTTGTGATAAACTAGAAATTAACATATGGAACCTAGATCAAAATGTGCAAATGGTAACAGTGGACCATATTTTATTGCTCTCATTTGTTTTATTTAGGGTTTTTTTTGTTTTTTTTTTTTTGTTTGTTTGTTTTTTTTTGTTTTTTTTTTTTTGGTATTTTGGTTTTTCTAGACAGGGTTTCTCTGTGTAGTCCTGGCTGTCCTGGAACTCACTCTGTAGACCAGGATGGCCTCAAACTCAGAAATCCACCTGCCTCTGCCTCCCAAGAGCTGGGATTAAAGATGTGTGCCACCACTGCCCAACCACTCTCATTTGCTTTAAATTGAGATCAAGCCACTCCTGGTTTCCCTTTGAGTGGCATATGAAAATTACATGAACATGGAGCCCAGGTAATTGAATCTTGTTCAGCAGTGAGGCCAATCTAATTAAGCACGCACAGCCTGCAACTTCTGGTGCAAAGACAGGTGTCCTTGTCTGTTAGGACAGATGCAGAACATTAGATATTTGTGTGTGTGTGTGTGGAGTGGGTATTTCACTCAGTGCCTCATGTGCTTCCAAGACCAAAAGCAAAATCAGCAGTGGTTCTTTTATAAAGAAAGGTCAGAACAGGAGAACCCTGAATTTGCCTGACATAATGATGAGAGGAGAAAGAGCAAGATGGAAACACAGAGGGCTTCCTGCCATGCCTTTGAAGAGAGACTGTTCCAGGCCAGTTGTTGTCTGCACTTCTACCCTAGCATGGCATGCAGTAAAGTCCCATTCTGCATCCATGAGCTATGGAGATCCTGGGGTAGCAAATAACCATTTTGAATATTGACCACATAATGCCTTGTTTCCCAACTGAAAAACCTGTTCCAGTGTGGGTGTAGACAACTCAGTAAATAAGCCCAGAGTCTTGTGCATGCAGAAATCTAGTACATATCATTTTTTTCAACATCGTCAGTTTCCAAATGCATCCTGACCTCAAAGGCTTCTTTCCACCATCACCCCATGGCAATACCCACCCCCATAATTAGCCTTCTCCTCTGAGACTGCAATAGCTCCTACAGAACCGACTCTCCTCCTACATGTCAGCCACCAGACCACTCCCAACTCCTCCAGAACAGCTAGCATCCTGCTCCTGTTATGTTTAGCATCAGAATCTGTGTTTAAGCTATTCTTTCTGAAGGTGTCTTCTCTGGCAAGGATAACAAACAGACTGAGAGCGCTCATCGGAGCCCCTTTATGGAAGTTCTTAGGACCCCTCCCCTTCATCAGATACTGTTTCCATTAGCTGTTGATCTGGTTCCATTTTCCCCCAGCTTCCTGCCAGAAAACACATCATAAGAGAACAGGGACCATTCCTGGCTGCTCCAGCTGAACATCAGCTGCTTCAGTCCACAATAGATGCTCAATAAACATTTATTAAATTAACTACAGTTACTAAAGACTAAATAATCAAGTCTAAACCAAGTCCAAACTGACAAAGATATGAGTCAGCTGAGATGACCATGCTTGGGGGACCATGATACTCACTCTAGAGTATGTTATTTTATCTAATCCATCCCTCTCTTAAGTATATTGTGAGTGGCACATAACCTCAGTGTTTTGATAATCAAGAAAGCTAAATATTCCCACATTCAAATTGAGAAAGAAAAAGAGATGGGGGTGTGTGTCAAAGTTAGGCCTGTCTTCAGAACCTGTCCTCTTCCTACAGTCTAAGAAGTTGAAATCATAAATGCTTATAAGTGTGTATGTGTATACACATACACACACACACACATACACACATAAATATGGTTGGTCTTGAGACCTCATTGAGTCACATAAGTGTGATCTGTCTATATAAGCTAGATGATCACAGGCATCACACTCAAAAACTGTGTATTTAAGCTTCTTTCTCTGCAGGTAACTGCTATATCCATCTTCCCCACCTTCCAGAAGATGGTAGGAAATAAAACTTTCTTAAGAAAGTATTTATAGGCTATACCAGACTTTCACCAATAAAAACTATTTTCCAAAGGTCATTTTCATAGATTCCCTGGAATATAGAAAGCATACAAGATGTTCTAAAATAGTATGTTTTGTTTTGTTTTGTCTTGTTTTGTTTCCTTTGACCCACTAACTATGAAAAGAAGTGATTGTACCACATGGCCTCTGAGATCTCTGCCAACTAAAACTTCCCAGAGGCCAACAGAGTAGAAAAAACACAGGCTTTGAAGTAAGCAGCCCCAAATTTTAATGGTGAAACTCTCTTGGACTTTATTATTGGGCAAAATTGACTTAGTAAATTTATTTCTAAGAGTAGCTATTGAGACTAATATGGTACTTAGCACAAGGCCCTGAACACAGGTATTTTAAAGTGATGATCATTATGATTGCTATGAAGAAATTTGTTTCCTCCTAAAATGACAGATTAAACCACTCCTCCCATAAAAACGTAATCTGACTTAGAAACGATATCTTTGTAGACATGATAAAGTTCAAATGAAGTCATGAGGCTATCCACAAGTCATTAGGACTGGTTTATTTATATAAGACTGAATCTGAGCACACAGAGAAACATAAGCACAGGGTTCAATGGGGCAGGAGTTGGTGATAGCAAGGGCAGAGGTCAGGGTAGTGCCTCCAACAAAGAACATCTGAGTGGTTGACAGCCAGTTCCAGAAGACAGGCAAGAGGAATGGGCAGATTATCTCCCAAATCCCTTAGAGGGAACTAACTGTCCTCCCCTTGATCTTGGACTTCTGATGTCCAGTTCTGCAAAACACAGTTTCTAGTGATCAAACTGTCCACTTTAGAACACTGTGTTATGATATACTACAAATTAAGACAGGGCCCTGAACTGCTCTTTCTTGGTGGATTTATAATCTGTTTTCACTTCACAGTTGGTATTTGTCAAAACGTTTTGACAACCAGCTCCATGACAAAAAATATTTTACTTGATTACAATTACATATATATGCACACACAAAATACTAGAAGGTTGATAAGAATGATACAGACTTCTCAATACCAAAAGTACACTGTTTTTAGCTGTGTTATTTTTTAACTTGTTATGAACAATAACTTTACTTCACAATCCCCACTAGCAGAACAACAAACTCCTGCAGAGTGTGGCCATGCCTTTCATAACTTAGGTTGCTAATATCCAAATGAGTCCCTGCCAATTAGCTTTTTTATCCAAGATATATTTGATGACTTTTTATATCACTGCTCTGGTGTGCTAAGATATCCAACATCTATGGGAATTTAAAAATTGCTACTAGGAAAGTATGTGTTGAAGACTGCTGGATGCTCTTCATTGTTCAGATTATACTATGGTGAAAAGGTGTGTTAAGTGTTTGTTTGATACACAAGCTAGTTATCTTGGGTAGTACTGACTCTCCAAAATGATGCTCAAATAGTGTGATGAGTAAAAAAAGACCTTTTTGTACAAGGTGTCTACTTTAGTAGCCATAGACCTCTGTTGCAAATTTCTGAAAATCCTGACCTATTACTCATCCCTCAGAACTGTGTAGCTGTTGTGTAATGATTAACCACCTGCTCTGACTTCTGTACACTCACTTATCACTGTGGGTAGGGTACCCAACATAGCTAGGGAAGTGAGGCAGTTGCTCTTATTCCATAAAGGTGGAGTAATAGTGGTTTTCACCTTAAACATTTCCTCTACCCATTTCCATGCAGCATGCTTCTGATTTACTTTAGAAACCATGATCTTGCTAACAATTATTATAAATGTGGTTAATTATAATCAGTACTGGGTCTGTGGTATTTTCCTGGTGGTCTTGAATGACATAATATTCTTGGAGACACCAGTGACATCCTGGAGAACCCCAGACTCAGGTATGGGGATCCAGGATGAGCCCTAAGCAGAGGCAAGTCCAAGACTAACTTGGAGGACCAGGGGAACTTAAGACCACAGCTTCCACAAAGTAAAGTCAGTTGCCAGGGCCAGGCCATAGACAGAGCATGTGCCACAACTCTGAGAACCAGGGTTAAACAACCCTAGTCTTCAGTGAGTGATTCATGGATGTGAAAGCCCCAGGAATCCCCAGACTGTGACCATTGCAAATTTTCAAATTAAAACAAGAGTAAGAAAGGTTGATTGATGCATATTCTTAAGACAGGACTGATTGGTCAGGGAATTGTCCCCTTTCAGACATCTGAAAAGACCAACTGACACACTCTTTAAGACAGGACCAATTGGAATGTGGTCCTGAAAGTCCAGATATCTGGGGAGATGTTGAGGAGATCAGACACAATCATAGACCCAGTCTCCAGGGCCAGAGCAAGAGACATACTCCTGTCTCCCTAGGTTGGGCATATGAGTGAAGAGGACCACTATATACCTTCTTGTATGGCCTCTGGCTATATGAAAATTCTAAGTTCTATCCTTTTAGGTTTATTTGTGTCTGGTGAATTTTTGGTTCCTGGTGTGATTATAAGTTTTGTTGCACAAATAGGAATCAGACAGCGTACAGTCAAGTTGCCCTGGAGTTACATCCTGCAACACTTCCAGGTGTTTTGTCAGGTGGACTATCAAATGTCTTCTAGAAATCTCTGCACTCTCTGTGAGCTGGAAGTGCTCACTTTGAGTGTGGGATGGCCAAATGGAGGTCTTTTGACTTTCAAACTCCTGAGAAAATCTGAAACATAGTCATAGTGAATCCTGGCCACCCTTATCCTTACATAGCCCACTGACTCTCCCTCTTCTTCAAGCCCTACTCCTTGGCTAAAATGTTAAGCCCTTAAACAGAACTCTTCTGTTATGGTCACCAGGTCCGTGAGCAAGAGGCTGAGTAAAAACATAATTAAAATCACTGGACTTAAGAATTCAAGAAGTTAGATTCCAGAGAGCCAAGTAACTCTATTAAAAAATGAGATACAGAGCTAAACAAAGAGTTCTCACCTAAAGAATATCTAATGTCTGAGAAGCACCTAAAGAGATGTTCATCATCCTTAGTCATTAGGGAATAGCAAATCAAAACAACCCTGTGATTCCATCTCACACCAGTCAGAATGGCTAAGATCAAAAACACAGGAGACAGCAGTTGTTGGTGAGGATGTGGAGAAAGAGGAACACTCCTCCACCTGCTGGTGGGATTGCAAGCTGATACAACCACTCTGGAAAGCAGGCTGGCGGTTCCTCAGAAAACTGGGCATGACACTCCCAGAGGATCTGGCTATACCACACCTGGGCATATATTCAGAGGCTTTACCTGCATGTAATAAGGACACATGCTCCACTATGTTCATAGTAGTCTTACTTATAATAGCCAGAAGCTGGAAAGAACCCAGGTGTCCCTCAACAGAGGAATGGATTCAGAAGATGTGGTATATTTACACAATGGAATACTACTCTGCAATTAAAAACAATGAACTCACAAAATTCCTAGGCAAATGGTCAGAACTTGAAAATATCATCCTTAGTGAGGTAACCCAATCACAAAAGAACACACATGGTATGCAGTCACTGATAAGGGGATATTAACCCAGAATCTCAGAATACCCAAGATGCAATTCCCATATCAATAGATTTCCAAGAAGATGAAGGGAGAGACCCCTGGTCCTGGAAAGACTGGATGTAGGGGAATGCCAGGACAGAGAAGCGAGAGGGGGTTGAATGGGGAAAAGAGGGAAGGAATGGGGCTTCTGGGACTTTCGGAGAGGGAGGAAACAGGAAAGGGGAAATGATTTGGAATGTAAATAAAAAAACTTAGAAAATAAAAAAAATCACTGGACTTGTGGGAATGGTTAAAAAAATTGAACTGTCACATTCCTGTACTTGTGCCTGTTTTTAGTCCATGGAGAATCTGACTCAGAACTCCACAGTCTCTCCACCCAGTTCACTATGTTTCCACTAATGAGCTGCTATCATGCCAACCCCATGCTTCAAATCCCCCACTGCCATTGTGATGCACATCTGCCAAACCCACACTTTGCTGTCATGACTTTCTCTCTTGAACCCAGACAAGCCTCTGTGTGAAGGAAAATGCAACACAAACTTAGTTCGGAAACAATGATAACTCAATCTCTGGGCATGACAACTAAAACCTAATCTTGTAAGCCTTATTAAAATCTGATTCCTCCAGAGGTGGATACTTATGGATCTGCCATGATACTGGGAAACTCTAGCAGCTACATATTACCCCTTTACTGTCCCTATTCCAAAAAAGATCTATCTTTCTCCTGCTTCCTCTCTTCTTCTGTCCAAACCTGAAGTCCTGCCTACTTGTCCAGTGATTGGCTCCTTTATTCATGAGGGGATTGGTTCACAAGAACAGCACCAGGCCCATCCACAATACTTCCCACTTTCTGTTCTAATAAGAAAACAAAACCTTTCCCTTAATATAGAGCACAACTATTATCATTTTGTAATTTATAAGGTATAGATAAACCTAACACCTAGTCCATCAATTTTGTCATTAAGATAGAACATTCTCATTTATCCTAAATTAAAAGACTTATCATTCTACACCTGACTCATGTCCTGGCTTTAGATTGTAAGTTATCTGAAAACCATCCTCTCAAATCTATATCATCTTTCCTAATGCTAAACAGCTTAGATTGGCTATAAGGCTACCAGTCTTCAACCCCATCAGAAATCCAAGAACAACTGATATTAACTGAAAATATATACAATGCCTAACATAGCTTCCAAAACTTACCCAATTTATAGAGATCACTCATCACCTGGACAGTCCCTTACTTCAAAACTTTGGAGCATCAGTCTTTTGCCTTCTGGCCAGGATCATCTGACAGACCTTAGAGATACAGGAATATTAAGGACTAGCCTATTCTGTCTTGGTTGAACAAAGATGCCCTAAACCTGTAATTGTGTCCTTTCTCTGGACAGTATTATGTCTGTAGATGAAAAGAGGCTATTCTTGCCTAGTGGCTGCCTCGACACAATTGGAGTATACATAGATGCTCAATTTCTTCTTCGAATCCAAGACAGGGAAAGCTGTTAGGAGTAGACTAGTCTCAACAAATGATTAAATAACATTAAATGTCACATTCTGTGGATTCCTGACTTTTTTTAAACCAACTATATATGTAAAGTAATCTGGACAGTTTTCCGTTAACTACTCTCAGCTATTTCTAATTAAAATCTTGAAAACAACTTAACAATAAACTCAGAGCCATGAGTTTGCTATTTGGCCCTATAAACTCACAGTTTTATACATCTCAGATTAAATTAAAATAACAATTATAGAAGGACTGGGTCTAATCCATATACTTACAATATTCTATATCAATAAAAGAAATTTATACCAATGAAACTCTTGATTTTGCATCAAAATAAATTATGTACCATTTAAGAAATTATGACTTCAGCTTAGTAAAAATTAAAGAGATTTTCTACTAAATGAGATTATGCCCATGCAATCAATTCTAGCTATTCCTTCCTGTTCCATTTCTACATTCTCTAGAAAGACCATCTATTAATAACCCTCTTCAGCTCCAAAGCCCAAAGAACTGGTTTGATGACTCTTCATAACTTCTTCAAGCTGAATATGGGTGTTGAGATATTTTAAGGGGGGGATAGGGAAAATAGAGTTAGTTGGTCTCAAGAAGTCCACACTAACAATTGGTTTAGTCTCTGATGTCTACGTCTTGACTGTATCCTGCTGAAAGTCCAAGACAACTGGAGTTTAAGCAGAGACTCACCAAGGCTGTATAGTCTGCAATATACAAATCTCAAAACAATTTTATAGTATCATCAAGATAACCTTTTTATTTGATTCTCTGGAATCTCGTCCTTCAAGGAGTCTCCCTTAGAATCTGATCCATATAACTATGGAAGGTATAAAAACCTCAATCACCTTTTCCAAAAATACAAAGACAAAACATTTTTTCCCAAATCAGCATATCTTTGAGCCAGTAACCAGAAAAACCTTCATTTTGACCTCTCTCCAAGAGGAATAATATAACCACAAAAGTCAACATCACACCCAGTTTGAAAATTAAAACAATCTAAAACAAATGAAGTAAACCAAGATATTGTATGTGCCTATACTAATCCTTTCCTATCTTGCCAAGAAGGAAAAGATACTCAAGATTCCCCTGGAGCCCACGTTAGACAGAATATGAGTACCTTTGAGACAAGTAAAGCAATCTTATACAATCTTATGGTTCAGCTCTCTGCCTAGAGCAGCCAACTTGTCATACTATCTATCTGTTCAGCTCTCTGCCTAGAGCCACAGACACTTATTTTATTACCTGGTCACTGCCCTTTCTACTTGAAGTCAGTGACTAATTTTCCCCATCCTAGTTCCAAACCACAGGCGAAATTCACCACGTGATTTGGACAAAATCTGTATATAAACCTATCCTAAAAGAAAATAATCCCAAATTTATAAATTCACAGTTCAATCAATCTCTGCCCCAAGAAATAGGTAACTTCCATTCTACAGCTCTTTGACTCAGAGCAAACTGTATTCCCCTCAGCAGGGGACTTCAGAGCCTGCTTTCTATGTTTCAATTCCCATGCTTGAGTCCATGTGACTCATCTCAGTGCTACCCAGTTATTCACTTTAGAAAAAGAAAAGAAATAACATAACATAAAATGTAAAATAAAATAAAATAAAACTCTAACTCTCAGGCTAATAATCTTAAAATTCTAATGGATTCTTGCCCAACGCAATGGTTCACCATCTGTTGCGGGAAAGATTAAAAAACAAACCAGCAAGGTTCCTTAATTCATTAGGGGATTGGTTCACAAGAACAACGCCAGGCCCATCCAAAACATGTACTCTCTGTTGTAACTCCTGCAGGGGAAGAGGGGGATTTTACCCCATCTTATAATGTCTAAACCTCACTGTGTCTAAAAGGGGCCATGAAGCCTTGTCTTCATTTACTTAAGCAGACTGGATTATATTCCACTCTAGGTGAGCCAGGCCAAGCCACTCTTCCTCTTTGAGAGGCACCCCTAAGTTCAGTGGGCATCAGAGGCCCAGGCCACCTATTTATGTTCCTCTATCATCAAGTGATGTAAATAACTGGAAAGATCAGTATCTCCTCTTCTCGAAGCCTCAGGCCCTCATTGGCTTGTTAGAAAATGTTTTCTTTATCTGACAACACACTTAGGCTGACTGTAGGCAGCTTCTAGGACCCCTTTTAACTGCTAAGAGTGATCAAATAATGACTGAGGCCAGCAAGACTGTGACTGGTTTCTAGGGCAATAAAGAAATACATAGAAAGAAGAGCTGAGCAAACATTGCCATCTACCCTAACAAGCTAGGATCCCTACACTGATCAAAGTGAGAGACACTAGATAACTGGCCCTCCTTACTAGAATGAGAGTAGTAATTCAACTAATCTCTCAATGGTGCCTGAGACAATTATCTCAAATCAGGACTTTCCTGCTGTGCCCTGGAGCACCTCCAGGATGCTTACTGGTAGTTTACCCCCTTGATCCAGATGCTCCAAAAAACCAACAGGTTATTAGTATTGCTTTTGTCACCTCTTTGGCCCCAGACATTTACAAGAGGTTGCAGAAATTAAAAGAGTTTGAGGGACTCCCGCACTGGGCGAGAGCCTAACAGCTTCCCTTCTGCGACCTCTGTTCCAGTAGACCGCACTGAAGAGACAGGTACCCAGGTTCCCCCCCCCAATATAACATCGCTCAGGACACGACCTGTTGGGGCTTGCATCTGGTCTCAAAAACGGGACAGCACTGTGGTCGTCTGGGCGCCAGATTTGCTGTAATCCATCTCCTCTGCAGGGTAGCCAGCGCCACCCAGAGTGTGCAGGGTGCACTCCGCCATCTTTGCTCCAGTGTCCGGGTGGTCGGGACTGCCAGGCTCGGAGACAGACGGGCATAATATCGCTAGGGTCTCCAGCGACTTGTGTGTACGCTGCTCGCAGGACCTGGTGAAGCTGCAGTAACCTGCGCACCAGCTCTGCTGTGGGACTTCTGCCTTGCAGAGGGACGCCCCATTCCCCCAACTCTGGGAGAGATCACACACCCCTGCACAGGGCAGGAGCCTACCAGCCTCCCTTTGGCGACCTCTGCTCCGGGAATCCATTAAGCTGAACCTTTGGATGTGCAGGGACTCCCCATTATAACATCACTTGGGGCAAGGCACATCAGGGCTCCAAAGTCACTCAGGAGCAGGGCAGGCCCCAGAAATCAGTGCCAGGGGAATCCTGGTAAGCCAGGTTGGCCAGAAGTAGGTTTGCAGGCTCACAGGAGGTCCCACCAACAGCCAGTGACAGCAGGACCAACTAACATCAGAGGTAACCATATGGTAAAAGGCAAACGTAGGAACGTTACTAACAGAAATCAAAGTAATATGGCACCATCCGAACCCAACTCTCCAACAGCAGCAAGTCCTGGATACCACACCACACCCGAAAGACAAGATCTGGATTTAAAATTACTTCTCATGATGCTATTAGAGGATCACAAGAAGGACACAAATAAATCAAATAAAGAATTACAGGAGACCATGAATCAACGGTTAGAAGCACTTACAAAGGAAACACAAAAATCTCTTAGAGAAATGCAGGAGAACATGGATCAAATGATGGAGGCCCACAAGGAGACAACACAAAAATCGCTTAAAGAAATGAATCAACGGGTAGATGCACTTTCAAAGGAATCACAAAAACTGCATAAAGAAATGCAGAAGAATATGGGTCAACAGACGGATGCCCATAGGGAGGCAACACAAAAAGTGCTTAAAGAAATGAATCAACGGATAGATGCCCTTACAAAGGAAACACGAGGTCTGCTTAAAGAAATGCAGGACACGATGTATCAAAAGATGGAATCCCATGAGAAGGAAACACAAAAATCGCTCAGAGAAATGCAGGAGAACTTGGGTCAACAGGCAGAAATCCTGAAAGAGGTAACGCAAAAATACCTTAAAGAAATACAGGAAAATACAAACAAACAAGCGAAGGATCTCAGCAAATCCATCCAAGATCTAAAAAAGGAAGTAGAAACAACTAAGAAATCACAAAGGGAGCCAACTTTGGAGATACAAAACCTTGGGAAGAAATCAGGAGTCATAGATGCAAACATCAACAATAGAATACAAAAGATGGAAGAAAGAATCTCAGATGCTGAAGATACTATAGAAAGCATCGACTCAACAGTCAAAGAAAATGCAAAATGCAAAAACATGTAACCCAAAACATCCAGGAAATCCAGGACACGATGAGAAGACCAAACCTAAGGATTATAGGTATAGATGAGAGTGAAGACTTGCAACTTAAAGGGCCAGTAAATATCTTCAACAAAATTATGGAGGAAAACTTCCCTAACCTAAAGGGAGAGATGCCAATGAACGTACAAGAAGCCTTCAGAACTCCAAACAGACTGGACCAGAACAGAAATACCTCCCGTCACATAATAATCAAAACACTAAAGGTAATAAACAAAGAAAGAATATTAAAAGCAGTAAGAGAAAAGGGCCAAGTAACGTACAAAGGAAGACCTATCCGAATCACTTCAGACTTCTCACCAGAGACTATGAAAGCCAGAAGATCCTGGGCAGATCTCATGCAGACACTAAGAGAGCACAAATGCCAGCCTAGACTACTATACCCAGCAAAACTCTCAATCACCATAGATGGAGAGACCAAGATATTGCATGATAAAACCAAATTTTTACAATATCTTTAAACAAATCCAGCCCTGCAAAGGATAATAGGCAGAAACCGCCAATACAGGGAGAGAAACAACACCCTGGAAAAAATGAGATAGTAGCCTTTTTGCTTCAAACCCAAAAGTAGATAACCACTCAAACGTAAAGATAGCATCAAGAATGGCAGATGGCAATAATCACTATGCCCTAATCTCTCTTAATATCAATGGTCTCAATTCCCCAATAAAAAGACATAGACTAGCAGACTGGATACGTAAACAGGACCCTGCATTTTGCTGCATGCAGGAAACGCACCTAAGTATCAAAGACAAACACTACCTCAGAGTAAAAGGCTGGAAAACAATTTTACAAGCAAATGGCCCCAAGAAACGAGCCGGAGTTGACATCCTAATATCAGATAAAATTGATTTTCAACCTAAAGTCATCAAAAAAGACACAGAAGGACACTACATACTGATTAAAGGAAAAATCCAGCAAGAAGAACTCTCAGTTCTGAATATCTATGCTCCAAATGCAAGGGCACCCTCACTTGTAAAAGAAACTTTACTAAAGCTCAAAGCACACATCAAACCTCACACAATAATAGTGGGTGACATCAACCCTCTGCTCTCTGAAATGAATCGTTCAGGAAAGCAGAAACTAAACAGGGACACAGTGAATCTAATTGAAGCCTTGGACCAAATGGAAATAACAGATATATATAGAACATTTCATCCTAGAGCTAAAGAATACACCTTCTTCTCAGCACCTCATGGTACCTTCCCCAAAATCGACCATATAATTGGTCACAAATCAGACCTCAACAGATATAAGAAGATAAAACTAATTCCATGCCTACTATCAGATCACTATGGAATAAGGGTGGTCTTCAATGGCAACAAAAACAAAAGAAAACCCACATACACATGGAGGCTGAATAATGCTCTACTCAATGATAACTCAGTCAAGGTGGAAATAAAGAAAGAAATCAAAGACTTTTTGAAATTTAATGAAAATGAAGGCACAACATACCCTAATTTATCGGACACAATGAAAGCAGTGCTAAGCGGAAAATTCATAGCCCTGAGTGCCGCCAAAAGGAAACGGGAGACAGCATACACTAACAGCTTAATGGCACACCTGAAAGCCCTGGAACAAAAAGAATTAAATAAACCAAGGAAGAGTAGAAGGTAGGAAATCATCAAACTCAGGGCTGAAATCAATCAAGTAGAAACAAATAAAACCATACAAAGAATCATCAAAACGAGGAGTTGGTTCTTTGAGAAAATCAACAAGATAGATAATCCCTTAGTTAGACTACTCAGAGGGCACAGAGACAGTATCCAAATTAATAAAATCAGAAACGAAAAGGGAGAGATAACAACAGAAACCAAGGAAATTCAAAAAATCATCAGATCCTACTACAAAAACCTGTATTCAACAAAACTAGAAAATCTAGAGGAAATGGACAATTTCCTTGACAGATACCAAATACCAAAATTTAATCAGGATCAAATAGACCATCTAAACCACCCTATAACCCCTGAAGAAATAGAAGTTGTCATTGGAAGTCTTCCAACCAAAAAAAACACAGGTCTAGATGGTTTCAGTGCAGAATTCTATCAGACCTTCAAAGAAGACCTAACACCAATACTCTTCAAACTGTTCCACAAAATAGAAACAGAAGGAACACTACCCAACTCCTTCTATGAAGCCACAATTGCACTAATACCAAAAGGATACAAAGATCCGAAAAAGAAAGAGAATTTCTGGCCAATCTCTCTTATGAATATCGATGCAAAAATACTCAATAAAATTCTTGCCAACTGAATCCAAGAACACATCAAAACAATCATTCACTACGATCAAGTAGGCTTCATCCCAGGGATGCAGGTATGGTTCAATATTAGGAAATCCATCAATGTAATCCACTATATAAACAATATCAAAGAAAAAAACCACATGGTCATCTCATTAGATGCTGAGAAAGCATTTGACAAAATTCAGCATCCTTTCATGCTAAAGGTCTTGGAAAGATCAGGAATTCGAGGCCTATATCTAAACATAGGAAAAGCAATTTACAGCAAACCGGTAGCCAGCATCAATCTAAATGGAGAGAAACTTGAAGCAATCCCACTAAAATCAGGGACTAGACAAGGCTGTCCTCTCTCTCCATATCTTTTCAATATAGTACTTGAGGTTCTAGCTAGAGCAATTAGACAACAAAAAGAGGTCAAAGGGATACAAATTCGAAAGGAAGAAGTCTAACTATCACTATTGGCAGGCGATATGATAGTATACTTAAGCGACCCAAAGAACTCCACCAGAGAAATCCTACAGCTGATAAACGACTTCAGCAAAGTGGCCGGATATAAAATCAACTCAAGCAAGTCAGTAGCCTTCCTATACTCAAAGGACAAGCAGGCTGAGAAAGAAGTAAAAGAAATGATACCCTTCACGATAGCCACAAACTATATAAAGTATCTTGGTTTGACTCTAACCAAACAAGTGAAAGATCTGTATGACAAGAACTTCAAGTCTCTGAAGAAAGAAATTGAAGAAGACCTCAGAAGATGGAAAAATCTGCAATGCTCATGGATTGGCAGAATTAGTATAGTAAAAATGACCATCATGCCAAAAGTAATATACAGATTCAATGCAATCCCCATCAAAATCCCAACTCAATTCTTCAAAGAGTTAGAAAGAGCACTTCAAAAATTCATCTGGAATAACAGAAAACCCAGAATAGCTAAAATTATTCTCAAGAGTAAAAGAACATCTGGGGGAATCAGTATCCCTGACCTCAATCTGTACTACAGAGCAATAGTGTTAAAAACCGCATGGTATTGATACAGTGACAGGCATGTAGATCAATGGAACAGAATTGAAGACCCAGAAATGAATCCACACTCCTATGGTCACTTGATCTTTGACAAAGGAGCTAAAACCATCCAGTGGAAAAAAGATAGCCTTTTCAACAAATGGTGATTGCTCAACTGGAGGTCAACATGCAGAAAAATGCAAATTGACCCATTCTTATCTCCTTGCACTTAGCTCAATTCCAAGTGGATAAAAGACATCCACATAAATCCAGACACACTGAAACTAATAGAAAGGAAACTAGGGAAGAACCTTGAACATATGGGCACAGGGGAGAATTTCCTGAACAGAACTCCAATAGCTTATACTCTAAGATCAAGAATAGACAAATGGAACCTCATTAAATTACAAAGTTTTTGCAAGGCAAAAGACACTGTCAAAAAGACAAAGTGGCAACCAACTAACTGGGAAATGATCTTTACCAACCCTATAACCAACAGAGGGCTAATATCCAATATATACAAAGAACTCAAGAAGGTAAACTCCAGAGAGGCAAGTAACCCTATTAAAAAATGGGGTACAGAGCTAAACAAAGAGTTCTCACCTGAAGAATATCTAATGGCTGAGAAGCACCTAAAGAGATGTTCATCATCCTTAGTCATTAGGGAAATGCAAATCAAAACAACCCTGAGATTCCATCTCACACCAGTCAGAATGGCTAAGATCAAAAACACAGGAGACAGCAGTTGTTGGCGAGGATGTGGAGAAAGAGGAACACTCCTCCACTGCTGGTGGGATTGCTAGCTGGTAAAACCACTCTGGAAAGCAGTCTGGCGCTTCCTCAGAAAACTGGGCATGACACTCCCGGAGGATCTGGCTATACCACTCCTGGGCATATACCCAGAGGCTTTACCTGCATGCAATAAAGACTCCACTATGTTCATAGCAGCCTTATTTATAATAGCCAGAAGCTGGAAAGAACCCAGATGTCCCTCAACGGAGGAATGGATTCAGAAGAGGTGGTATATTTACACAATGGAATACTACTCTGCAATTTAAAACAATGAATTCACAAAATTCCTAGGCAAATGGTCAGAACTTGAAAATATCATCCTTAGTGAGGTAACCCAATCACAAAAGAACACACATGGTATGCAGTCACTGATAAGGGGGTATTAACCAAGAATCTCAGAATACCCTAGACACAATTTGCATATCAATAGATTTCCAATAAGATGGAAGGAGAGACCCTGGCCCTGGAAAGACTGGATGTAGGGGAACGCCAGGACAGAGAAGAGAGAGGGGGGTGAATGGGGAAAAGAGGGAGGGAAGGGGACTTATGGGACTTTCGGGGAGGGATGAAATGGGAAAGGGGAAATGATTTTGAATGTATATAAAAAAAACTTTGAAAATAAAATTTAAAAAAAAAGAATTTGAGGAAATTAATGAGTTATAGTTGCTAGAAATAATACAGAAGACCCTTAACAACAGAGATCCAGATGAGAAGAAAGATAAGAGGCTGTCTAGAATAATAGTGGTCACATTCAGGGAAGGGTCCAATAGAAATCAAAGTAAGTCCAGTGAACAAATCATCCTTGAGCCAGGTTGGAGGACAAATGTGCACATGGTAGAAAAATAGGACATTGGAAGACTGAGTGCCCATAGTGCAGGTGGGGAAACAGAGGACAGATCCTCAATCTGACAGGATCAGATTGACAGCACTGGGTTTCTATAACAAAGAGCCGCCAAGAGTCCAAGGTCACAGGAAAAGTCAGGGGCAAAATTCTTCAGTTTCTGTTTGGATAATGGTGCAGCCCATTTAGTGCTGATCCAACAACCCCTAGCTCACTAAGAGAACTACTGCAGGGGCCAGCTCTGGTAGGGGGCTAGGTACTGAGGCAGGACACCAAAGACTGATGATCTCTGACCTTGTAACTCTCTCTTACTGTTTTGTAGATTAGAAATTAATTGCCTCTGAAAATTTAACTCTCTTTTGCAATTCAATGGTTAAAAGCTGTTTTCTTCTAATAATTTGAATCAAGCTGGTAGCAGGAGGGGAGTTAGAAAAAGGATTTAGTTTCTCTCTGTCTTAGGAGCACCTTCTAAGCAAGAGAATTCATTAACTCCTTGTGATCCAGAGACAAAGTAAGAGGAAGAAAGGTAGAATTTATGCACACACATAGACATGCAGAGAGATGCACACTTTGGCCAGGCCTGACTACCAATCTTAACAACTCCACAAGTTTTTGTGCATATTTACATATATACACAAACACCTATACATGTATGTATGTGTGGGACTGTCATAAGCAGTCTGGTTTCTGGTTGAGCTAAGTTTAAAGCGCCAGTGACCCAACAATCAATCCTGCAAGGATCTGTAGGCATTTGTCACCCTCTTAGACACCAGATTCCTTACAGGAGGCCTCAGCTCTCCATAATTCTGTAGCCATCAGTCATGTAAGAGCAATGCCCCAAGCCCCTCCACAGGTAGAGGACATGACCACAGATCACTTAGCCTCAATACAGATCTCCATTTTAATG